>LOEQ01005705.1:36664-49283 GCA_001685075.1 Bramus lutescens
TCTGGCCTGCAGGCATATATGCAGACAGAACACTGTATACACAATAAATAAATAAATATTAAAAAATAAAATCAATCTTAAAAAAAAGAAATGCAAAAGCAATCTGTCTTATGACAGCTCTGAATTTTTTCCATCCATTTGTTGCTCTAAGAGAGAGCACAGTAAAACAGGCGAAACCGCGGTTAGTGGTGATGGGTACCAGTTTCTTTCCTAAAGCAGAGCTCCTGCCTAAGAAAGACAGAAATCCATTATGCTAATTAGACAGCCATGCTCCACCTCCTCAGAGGATGGGCTCTTGGGGCGATATTAAGACAGATGTGCTTGAGAGGAAGGTTTCTCAAGTCAATGACTCACGCCTCTGGGTAGAAATAGTGCTTAAGTAGTCTTTCAAAAGTATTGGTCAGGGAAGGTAAGGTTACTGCACCAGGCCAGAGGTCTGTTCACCCACGTTTTCTGATGCCAGAGGGCTCACGATTATGAACTTGCTCAAAGTGGTCCTAAAAAATAAATCTTAAGAGTCAGAGCATCGGAGACTTTGTCATTTGAGCAAAAGTGAGGAATTATATTTAATCTCCAAAATGCTTTGCTTAAATGGCTTGTGAAACTATATTCTTCTTTATGAACATTTAGACAATGTTGATCATACACATGCACGCACACGCACACATACACACACATACACACACACACACTTGACTCCTATAATTACTCCATGAGACAATTCTCATACAGAACTGGACAGCAGTGCTGCTGGGTTTCGAATCCAGGAAGTCTAATACTAGAAACTATAGTTTTACATCTTCCATTCTCCTGCCTCATTTTTAATAGAAGTAGTAAAACCAACAACTTTCTTCAATTTGAGACATTTGTGTTTTCGAGAAGGACACTATGGATGGCTGTCCCCATGGGCGACCAAAGAACAGAATAAAGTCAGGTGTGTTTCATTCTAATGTTAGAAAACAAAGCTTTTAAATCAGTTGGATACTAGGCGGCTTGGTCGTCATGGATCATCCCCTAGCTCAAGAATGTCCATTCTGAAGAAACTGCAAGATATCTGGGCAAGGCCTAAGAAAGGGGAGAGAAAGGGCCACCTTGCCTATACCACTAAAACAGCACAGAGATTGTCAGGCCGTTGCTGTGATCATGTCCTTTTCTCCATTTTGTACTTACTGATCCAGGATAGAGCATGGCTCCATCACTTCTGCACACCCTTTAAGTTCCTGCCCAGTATTATTAATAGAAATGTGAAGGCTACGTTCACTGCTGAGGGGAAATGAGCATTTGTTGAATATTAATTGGCTTAAAGGCCATGGATAACTCATGTGTTTAATTTTAGTTTCCTGGAGTCAGTCTTGAATCACTGGGAAAAAAAATACAACATGACTGTGAAATTGCTCGAGGTACTTACATGGGTAAAGTGTAAGAAACTAGGATACAAAAGGTATGAATTAATCTGACATGTATTTAAATGTGGTTTCTAAAAGGCATAGCAGTATAGCTCACAGTTGCCAACATGGTCACCTCACCAGGTGCACTGTTATCATGTTTTTCCTTGAAGAATTCTCACGTAAAAAGACTGAAACAAAAATAAATTATTTTTTATGTCTCATACAAGCTCTTGGAATTTCAGAGTTAGGAATGAAGAAAACCCAACTTTTATAAAATAATGGATAGCATTTGAATTAAACATGATGTTCCTAATGTTACACTTGGGGAGTTAAGAAAATGTTACACACTGAGAGAGTAGGAGGCAAAAAAAAAAATTCCCGTAACATCCCTTATTCTTTATAGACTGAATATGAAGACATTAAACCAGTTATAACAACAAAATGGATTAGTGGTAGGATGAAAATGGAAACAGGAAACAGATTAGTGAAGATATTTGCCTCCAAAGAAAAATCTCAAAACTATGTATCATAGAGCAGAGGTAATTTAAAGACAGTTATTTCTAAGAAATAGATCTTCAGTGGCTCCATTCAGTTCACAGCAGGAACAGCCAAAGTAGCGATTAAGGCAACCACTGGTGTGGAAGTTTTTCTACAAGCGACACCCTGTTGTATGATTTTTTTTATTACAACCAAGTTCTGAAGTCATGGTGAATATGGGTCATGTTTTTACTGAAAATATCACCACAGATTATCAATATCACCATCCAAAAATTGCATACAAACAGTGGTACTATTAAAAAAAAAAGGCTGACAATTGCTCAGTTGCTTATTTCCTGATACTGTAGAGCAGTGCTTTCAAAGCAAACTGCCCCAAATGTGGCAAGGAATACCTTGACAGTAGAATTCCCCAATTCCACATTCTCTGGGAGGAAATACCTTGACAGTAGAATTCCCCAATTCCACATTCTCTGGGAGGAAATACCTTGACAGCAGAATTCCCCAATTCCACATTCTCTGGGAGGAAATACCTTGACAGCAGAGTTCCCCAATTCCACATTCTCTGGGAGGAAATACCTTGACAGCAGAATCCCCTAATTCCATATTCTCTGGGAGGCAAACATGTGGCCGTGGTTGAGAATGTGGACCTGGGTCTAGATTGCTCATGCCTCCATCTTGCTTTAGAGTATTCTAGCTGTGTGTCTTTGGACTCACTAACTGACCCTTCTGTGCCTCAAGCAGAAAATGTAGACATGATGCTACTTAGTAGATGGGATGGCTCTGAAAACTACCTGAGACAGAAGACGTAAGGTCACACCACAGTGGCAAGCCATAGCCCACTTTGAAAGTTTGTATTTGTGATGCGGTTATCACCCATGACTCAAAGATCCTTTCTAGTTCTGAAAGCCTAGGTTTGCAAAGCAGTTAGCCCATCTCTCCACGGTACCCAAGTCATCCAGAACGTACCATTTCCCTTAAGATGTAAAGTGATGGACTTTAATCCAACATTCTTAAAATATAGAGAATTGCCCTTTCAAGCATGATTTTATGTACTTGGACAGATTAGCAAGGACAAGGAAATGTTTGGCAGCCTGTAACAACATATATATATATATATATAAATTTGTAAAGGATTAAAGACCCAAACTTTCCTGCAGTATAGCAACAAATTCACTTTTTAAAGAAAAGTGTTCTTCCCATTTTCCTCCTTTTAGTAACAGGGATATAATCACACACCTCTTCATTCTATAAAACCAGGATGGGAAAGCAAGTCCATTATGAAACCCAAGGGTATAGTAGAGAAAAAAGGCATCATTAACAAATAAGTCACCAAAATCTACGTTCTTCACTTTCAGGAACTCAGTTGAGTATGGAAATAGAAAGGAAAGAAGGTGGGCGGGGACATTAAGGTTGTTACACTAAGTTTGATATTTATGTGCATGTTTAAGTAGGAGAAAAAGCCAATACAAGAACAGTTATTGTTTGTAGCACAGGAGAGCACCAATAATTAGTGTGCCTAGGGTCAGGTAGCAGGAAGGTCAGATTTGTATATGGGACTAAAGTCTTTAATTGCCCTATTGTTTTTGAGTAAGTCAAAAAAAAAAGGAATTTTAAAAAAATGGGTTAAGGGCAGGAGGCAATTAAGGTGACAAATGACCTCTACCATAAACTCATAAACTCAGAAAACAAAGAAAAGTAAATCTTAAATTAAAAGGGTTCTTCAATGTGGAGTAAGAAAAAAAAACCCTTTTCTTATACCTTCTCGAGCATCATTCCCTCAACAATTACATTCTAGGACCAGACACCCGTTTTGGCCCATAGAGCGTTCATTTCCCTTCTTCCTGTGCTGATAAACCATGGATTTCTCTCCCGCAAAATGAGACACCTTTACAAGGCTGAAAAAGAGCCATCTCCATGATTTGACCTCCTGATTCTGACTACTCTCAGTCTCTCCAATCCTCCCGCAAACCCTAGTGAAAAGTCAAAATCCCTCTTCATCCATGCTCAATTACGAGTTACGAGTTACCTTTATACTTCAGAGTGACTTTGCTATGGCTTGGATGAGAAGAGTCACCCAAAAGCTCATGGTTGAAGACTTAGTCCCTGGAGCAGCAATGTTCACTCATGGGGATTTAAGGAAGTGCCTGGATCCTGAGGGATACCGTTCCACCAATGGACGAATCTGCGATGGATTTCAAGCTGTTGAAACTGTAGGAGTTGCGGACTAGTGGGAGGAAGTAGATTAGTGGAGGGCTACCTTTGAAGGATCTGTTTGGTTGTTAAGCCCTCTGTTTCTGTCTTTGTCTCTTCCCATTCCTGGCCACGGTGCAGTGAGCATCTTTTCTTGACGATGCCTTCTTCCATGATGGTCTGCTTTATGCTGCTAAGCCCCCAAACAATGGATGCTAGTGACTGACCAACTGAAGTCTTAGAAAAAGGAAGCCCATTTAAGCTTTTCCTCATTTCAGTGGATTGTTTTTCAAGTATGCTCTCACAGAGATTGTGCTGTAGTTACTGTTGTCAACTTTACAGAATCTAGAACCGTCTAGGAAATGGGCTTCTGGGCATGCCTGACTGCCTACCCACCTTGGGTGACACTATTCCTGCCTGGGATCCTGCATTACGTAAGCAGGCGAAAGGACCCATGTAGCAGAGACCTTCTTCACCTTTGTTTCTGATTGTGGTTGTGAGGTGACTAGTTGCTTCAAGCTCCTACCACTCAGACTTCCCCACTATGAGAGACTGCACCCTTGAACTGTGAGGAGAAGTAAGCCCTTTGTCCCTTAAGTTGGTTTCATCAAGGTATTTTGTCCCAAGAGGAAAGAAACAAAGACAGATGGGAAGCTTACTAACAGAGCTGTATAGTAACAAGTAGGGAAGGGAAGGAAAGGCAAGATTTAATGAGTGCTTTTTTAAAAGTGTCACATTTGCTGGATGAAGAGTTGACATTCATTTTTTACTCTGTGAGTTTGACAAGAAAATATACAAAACAAGAAACTGCTTGTCTGAAGACAACCACCCATGTCCCTCACTAACCACGCCCTCTTTTCCCCTTATTATCTTGTTTTTAATAGCCCTCCCTTGTTTCTTCAGAAGATCACAGGAGACTGATCCTCTTGAGGTCATGTGAGTTCTAGAACTTACATACACTGGATCCAAAGCAACCCTCAACTAGCTACCTACTTTTCCTTTATGACGATATTCAAGTTTGGCAGCAGCCATCCACTCCCTACTGAATATTACCCTATATGGCCATGATAGTAGGAGACTATAGTTCAGATATCTTGTGCTGCCAAAACAGAGTATCGTAGATTCAGTAACTTTAAACAATGGAAATTAAGTCTGCATTGTTTGGAAGATCAGAAAGTCCAATGTCAGAGTTCCAGCAATGTTTAGGTTCTTGTGGTCCTCCAGTCCTCATTTGGAGTCTTTTCTGAGTTTACATTGAGCTACTGAGTTAGTACCAGAGGTCAGAGGGAGGAATATGATTCTCTCTTCCTCCTCTTAGAAAGTAACCAATTCTGCAGATCGGTGCCCTGCCATTGTAACATAATTTAACTGTGATTATTTCCAAAAAGACCTATTTTCAAATACAGTCACTGGGAACTAGGACTTTGAAATATGAATGTACAAGGGACATAATTCAGCCTATATTTAGTGGGATAAGAATTTTCTTAATAATTAGAACTTACAGGTTTGGAGAGTAGAAAGAAAAAGCAGAAGATTTCATGCTCACCTATAAGCCTGTGTCTTGAGGCATGTGGAACAAAACTGTTGGAAATGGTTAAGTTTGACATAGCATTGCTAGCAGTAGAGAAGGATTCTGATCTACTAGCTGCTGATCTTCCAATTCTGCTGTCAGTGGCATGAAGAGGAGTGAGAAACATAGAGAACTAATCCTTCAGACACAAGACTGCCAGCTGCCTCTTACTCTCTATCTTCAAAGAAAAGATGTAGCAAGAAAGAAAAGAAGTTCAGGGTCTCTCATTGTGCTCTCACTCTGAAGATAGTCCAGTCTCATCACAGTCTTTAAATGAATAGCTAAGGGAGTTCCAGGCTTTCTGCATACATTCATTTGACATGCTTTTCCTAACACGAGACTTTGTGCTAGGTGACAGGTGTACAAGCACAAATGAGTGCAAAGCCTTCCACTGAGGGTCCTGTAGTTTCACACCAAATACAAATCTAAGAGTGTCAAGGGGTGAAGAAACCTAGATGTAGAGGAAGAACTGAAGCCAAGACAGATTAGCCAAGGAGGTATAGGCAGTAGGGGACGCAACCAGTCAACATCCCGGCACAGTAACCCTTGGTTCATGTATAATTCACTCAGGAACTTCTAGATGTTAGATGCCCTGGATGAAAGGTACAAACATGACAAAGTAATTCAAGATTTAGCAAGTAGTTTCAGGATATGAAATTATGTAGCTCAGACAAAATTAGTGGGTGCAATAAGGTATTATTTAAAGTTAGAAGGTTTCTCTAGTAAACTCATACATGCAATATATTTACAAACAGGAAGTGGCATATCATTTCTTTTTGCAAAGCATTACGGACAGGTGGTTGTTCTGGATAAGGAGCTTCTTTTATCTTCATCACTTAATGTAGCACCACATTGCACAGGAAGACCTCTCTAAAGCAAAAAGGGGCAAATAAACATTTTTGCAAACCAAGTGTTATCAACCAGACTCAAGTGAGTCTGTCTGGCTATCTGGTCTCTGAACAATCTGTAGCGAGAAATCAGCTGCCATTTAGAGACTACACAGCAACCTGACTACCCCAAGAAAGATGTAGAGCAGAGAATCCAAATCTTTGTGGCTGTAGTCATAGGCTCTATAGTCAGTACCATCTGACATTGAAAGCTACCTCTATCAATTATGATCTGGTCTTGCCTCCTGACACCTTACATTTAAGCTTCTTTAGCTGATGATAAAATCAACTCAGGAAACAGAAATGAGGGCTGGGAAATAAAGAGCCATAAAGGACACATCCTGGTGCTTGTGTAGCTGATCAAGCAGCATTAACCCACCCATTATGAAGCGTTCTTCGGGAGTCTGTGAGCTGTTCTCTAGCCCTCTGACAGGTTCTTGCCCTCTTTCTTTCCCCCTGCCTTCCCTTCCTGGTCTGATAAGAGCTATGCCTTAGGAATGCTAGCGTGAGCAGCAGCTGAGGGCCTGAGAGCAGGTACAGGTGCTCGACTTCCAGTGAGGTGGCAGAAGCGGCCTGCAGGGCTTCACTCAGCCCGGACGAACACCTGTCTTTCTGGTCCCCACTGCTTGGCTGACACAAGCTTGGTGCTGAGTCACACTATTTATTGCTCATATCTGGGGATCACAGACTCTGAAGGCTCCAGGACACAGACCTGAGAGAGGACAGCTGTCCCTTCTCTCTCCAGGCCAGACCACTCTTGTATCCAGCATCAGTCAGGAATTGCAGGGGAGAATCTGTGATGCACAGATGACTTATAGATCATGTGCATCCGGGCATATCTTCTAATGCCTAAGCTAAATTCAGGTAATGCATTTAGAAATCACTTTTTAAAATGTATTTTTATAGGGAAAATAAAGTTGCCATCTAGGTTGTTGGATATGCACATCGCCTATACATATAGCACATGCAATACATTTTTAGTTTAGAGTATATGGATCTACAAAGGATTGCCTACCTAATTAAATTCTATAGCATGAAGTCATTGGCCATTATTCCATTATGTTATGTACACAAAGAGAGAGAGAGAGAGAGAGAGAGAGAGAGAGAGTCTAGAAGTCTTTTTATGATTTCTCTTCTCCAGTCTACAAGGCTCTATTATGAGTTTTGGCTTTTTATATATCACTATTATAGCATTCATCTGCATTTTACTTCCTGATTTACCTTGATAAATACAGGGAAGGATCCACAATGCCAAATGAGTTCTATCTGTACCGAAAAACAAGTATGATTGGTTTAACATTAACTATTATACTTCCCTAAGCACTACCATTGCTATTGTCCAAGAAATAAAAGCAATTGGATGGAAGTGCTACCTTTGGAAGTTTACTCTTGCTTACTTGTTTCATCCTTACAGCAAATGCATGCATCCCTTCAGTGCTGTGCCATACCCCCTTCCTTTTAAAGGGAGCCCTTTGCACGTTTTAACAGCTCTGAGATGAAGATGCATCCTGTAGGTGCCATCGCAGGTCTATTTGCTCTCCTTTTTGTCTATGGGTAATAAATAATGGTTCTTCTTCCAAGTGTGGACTATTTAGAATCTAAGAAGTACACGATGAAAGACAGTTCTAGGTGAACATTCTTTTGAACTCTACAAATCAGGTGAAAAAGGCTGAAAATACCCCCCTTTCAAATAATCTGATGAAAGTTACAGAAGTATGAAGGTGATTACAAGCAATGTTGTGGGGAATGATGGGTGATCCCTTCTGAGCTTGTGATGCCATAGAGTTTCCCATTAAAGATCCTATCCCTTCAGGAGTTTAGAGCTAATAAAGCTTAGAGCTAGGATGTGGTCAAATAGCTAGTTGAACAGGTCCAGCCAAATCTTCAAATCTAGTGGAAAGGATAGGGCAACTGGGAATTTTCTTAGAGGTTAGGATTTTCAATGTAGGTGCTCAGAGAAGGGGAGCAAAAGGATTCTGCTTTTATTCTGTTTTTAGAGGTGATAGTTCCATTTGACAGATAAGAACACTGAGGTTGTCTAAGCCAAATGTCTGGCTTCAGGCTGGATGCCAAAGAACAAGACTACCCGATGTCTTCTGTTAAGTCCCAATACAAGCCCAATGCTCTTTATATTCTGCCAGGATCACCAAGGTCATAATGTTTTCTTTTTGGCCACACTGCTGACAAGCTCATCACTAGGTTGTCCTTTGCTTCAGTGTAGACTGAATTAATGTACTGCATTTAGAAAAGAAGAAGGGGATTTCTAGTATGCTAACTTTCGGGAAAGTTCTCAAGGGTAAATATTGCCTAATGTCAGGAAAAGTGGGCTCAGACTGTTATATTACTTGGAGGTTATCTTACACTGCTCTGTTTATCCATGGTTAGCATGGTTACCTTTAGCAGATGAAGAATGTTATGCTAGTCTCCTCTAAGTGCACATGCAAGCACTTTTCAATTTTTCCCCTCAAAATAGTAAGAAAAGCATAAAAATGAAAATAAAAACAATTGACGAAGGTTCACAGCTTTAAGTACTTCAATACTCTGGCATTTTTGTGTGACCTGAAATTGCATTTTCAATGTAACTTTGATATATCATCTAGCAGTTTAGAGTAAAGCAATCTGGAAATGGTCGAAATTAAGAGACCTAAAGTGAAAGGTACCAACATTCATAAAAGAGAAACAGCAGCTTCCCAACGAATTACCAAGGATCTAGACGAGGGGGGATAATTACTTGAATGGCGATGCTGTGCTGTGACCATGCTCTCTGAGAGCACATTACCACTTTTAGGGTAATTTTGTTCAAGAATTTACTGGTCCGCGCAACCATCTTTACAATGAAAGAATAACAAAGAGTCCTTGGCTTTTCATTTTTGGGAGAAAAGAGCAATGTGAATTAGCTAACATCTTTGACACACTCCTAAAGAGAAGCACAGTTATAATTGACTAAAATTTAAGCCCTTCTTTATGAAAGACATCTTTGAATTCTGTAAGGAAGATCGACGAGTACAAACGTCAATGTTTAGGTTATTAAGATTTGACCATTACAAGCTATGCATTGAAAATAATAGCTGCCAAGAAACACCTTGCTGCATTTGTCCAACCAGAGGACACAAAGTGAAAACTAATTAAGACAGGCGCTTTTCTATTTCAGATGATGTAGGTATCACTTTATATGAAGCATGGCAGTTGAGTTGCAAAAATCACACACTTTGATTCTGGAAACTTCACGACTTTGGAAGTTCCAATACAAAAGAGAAGGCCAAGATCAGCAGCAATGCTTAACTGATGTGGACAAGACCATATTAGGAGACCCTGGATAGCTATGTGAGTGGTAGAGAGTGCAAGAGATCTAAAGATATAGTTTAGAAATAGCTTAGGATGATCTGAGTTCAAATCCCAGCACTGATAGTTACTACTGCTTCTGTGACCTTGGGCTAGCCAATCTATCTTCAAGAATTCCAGAAAAAATAGCATATCCTAGAGGTCAAACTAAATCTCACATATGAAAGAGCTTGATGGATAGTGTGCAGAAAGAGGTTACTGATACAATAACTATCATGGTATCAATATAACAGACATTATGCAATCCTCATGTACTGTACTGGCCTTTAACTGAGGTCAAGCAATAGGCTAAACAACCAGAAATCAAGGCATACCGTGTCTTTAGGGTGCCATTTAGGCTTTTACATTCCCAAATAACTCTTCTATCAATCCTCATCTTGAGAAAAATACTATCAAGTTCAAATCTGCATGATAACATAGGATTTACCTCCTTAGCAGCTGCAGCCTGTGGCACTATTTGTCAACTTCCTTCTCAAGGTGTGCTACTGAGCTCTTGGCGGAAAATACTAATTTGTAATCACTTGTTTCAGGAAGTTGTTTATTACAGTGTGCACAATAAAGTATTGTCAATCACCGGGCATTGGCGGAATGGCTACATTTTTCTAGGAAGCCTATCTTTTCATTTATTCCAGGAACTCCAAAAATACAAACTCTAGGAGATGTCAGCACCTAGTGTTCGAAATTAGCCCCTCCTAGCTCTGTTGGCTCACACAGGGTACTAGGGTGAATCTGCTTTGTTTGGGTTTTTACCAATCTGACAGCAGAACTTCAGTTGGTGCTGATTTCCTGACGTGAACGAATCTTGCCCACTGAGTAAGATAAGGAATTAAAATCCTCTAGCCTCACTCCCAATTTCTTCTTGCCTACTCTAGACATTATCCAGTCTGGAAACGAAGAGGACGTTTGGAGGCAAAGCTGAGCCCAAGACACTTTGTTAGATTAACAGCCTTTCAAGTCCCTCACACACAGCTGCTAGTCCCCCCATTCAGGTCCAAACCTGAATTAAATGGCATTGGAAGAGTCAACTTTTCTTTGCATACTAATTAGCCAGAAGGCATTATCCCCCAGTGCCTTTCAGAGTCTTGTTATCCATATAGCCTATGATTTTTATGGGGGAAAACAAACACTTTTTTTAAAAAAAAAGTGCTCTAATAGAATTCTAAGTAGGTCTTTTTATTTCCCATAAGTCTCTTTCCTTAAAAATTACTTGAGAATCACATAAACAAAACCCCCAGCCAAATGTCCTGGAACATGGTAAGTCTGCAGTTTATGACATATAAAATTTGGAAGGGACCTATATTACCGAAACCTTCCCACCCCTTCTTCACCAAAATGGTCAATGAAGAACAAGCTGGCTAGCATGAGACAGCATTTGGATCCTGACACTGTTAAAGGCTACAGCCCTAAAGAGAAAAGACATTGCTCTTTTTACATTGTAATCCTGTTTTGGTAAACCTTGGGTTCTTGTGTTTTATCAACACCCTCCTCTGACAGAACAAATGAAATGTTACAGCTATGGCATCTTCTTAGTTGAGAGGAAGAACAGTACCACAGACCCCGAGAGTCATCCCGAGTCAGTCTCAGGAATGTATGAAAGGTAGAAGGGATCTGGGCTAAAAATAACATCCTCAGAGTAGTACAGACAATGTGGGTTTTCACAAGATTCTGTTAGGTTTGCTGGAAGTTTTCCCAGCACCTACCAAATGGGATACTGATTTCCAAGATGTGGCAGTTTATGACCAGTGTCTCAGAAAGCACTGGAAAAATGAAAGATGCAAACCAGTATCTTCTGCCATGTTCAGGTTTGTGATCTACCTTGGGACTGTACAAGGCATCTTAATTTCTTAGAGAAACAAAACTAAGGGGGTCAATCTGTACGAAGATTATCTGGAAACTCCATTCTGCAAAATCCAAGGGCTACAAAGCCATTCTCTAAACGGAGACCGGGAGCCCGTTAACAGAATCCATGCTCATTGTAAACACTTTTGTACTGAAGATTTCTGTTCAGTGGAAACAATATCAAGCAGTCCTGTGAGGTCTGGTGTGTGTTACTGTAAGTCTCCCAGGACACAGACTAGAACGGATGTACTATTTCTCGAGAAAGACACGGGTATTTATAATGCTCCTACAGAACCAAAGATCACACTAATAAAAATAATGCAGTACAGCAACAAGTTTACTACTGAGCTCCCCCAGCAAGCACAGACTGCAGCTGCTCCCCTGCTAGAATCCGATGCAAAGCCAGGGAATCCTTGACTCTGTGGAGACCCTATCAATCGCGGTTTTGGGCAAACAGTTGGAATAGCCAGGGATCCTGATCAACCCTGAATGTTCCCCCTCCCTCCAGGACGAGGTTCTAAGAGTTGCCCCTTCCTAAGTGGCATGGACCACATTCCCAGTGAGCTAGGTTCTCACAACCAGCGAATAAAGGCTGCTGTTTCTGCATTCAGACCAAGAGCCCAGAGCAGGCGCTTGGCACATCCTTAAGGCGATCTTCCTCCCCACTTATTCCATACCTTCTCTGATTTCGCCTTCCTGGCATTGTGCACGAACCTGCGACCCAGCTTCTTGGCATACCAGATCGAGGCAAACATAGCGATGCCAACGGAGATTCACAATGAAAGCCTCTGCACAATCAACTTCCCACGGAGGCTGAGCCGAGCTGAATCCGGCTGGAGCTGTCACTTGCGGGCTGTTGCTTTCTCCGATCCTCTCATGCTGGTTAGCCAGGGAGAGGGTGGGAG
>LOEQ01005705.1:86567-117833 GCA_001685075.1 Bramus lutescens
AAGACAGTTTCTTTATTAACCAATGAAAGTAACACATAGACAGATGACCCTCCTACACCAGTGCTTGAACAGGGTAAAGATGTCAAGTGTCTGCCTTTCAACTTTACTAAGGGTTTTAAATCATCAAGAGAAAAGAGGGGGAAATGGCTATTTCCCCTAGTAATGACTTGTGAAAGTCTTTTAGATAAAAATTTACTAAAGAAACAAGACCTAATTGCATAAACATTAAATCTTTCTAGAAAAAAAAAAGCCAAAACAATTTGATGTGATAGTGGTGTAATCTGAACATGGTTTGGACATTAAATACTACTATTAATTATTTGTGCGTGTTAACATAGTTATATATTAACCTCACTACATTTAGAGTTATCTTCTAGATTGTCCAATTAAAATTAATCCAGCCTAAAATTAACCTACAGCCTATATGCTCTAGGATATATTGGCACATGGACAGATCACGAGATAAATAAATAGAGCATACACATTTAGTATACTGTTGACAAGGACCAAATCCAGGAAATGTTTATGTTCACTGTATCATTCTCTTAACGTCTCACTAAGTTTGAAAATTAGTCTGCTATATTGCTGAAACCATAGTGAAGAGAGTATCTTGGGTGGAGTTTTGGCATAGGGTTAAGTACATTAAGAAATATATTGCATAATGCCTAGGTTTGCAGATTCTAAGCAAATATTAACTCATCTCCTTTAGCATGCTATGTTTTTATAACACAGAGACCAATTAACATATGGAGAAAATTGGGGATACCTTATTGCATTGAGAGGACAACTTAGGGTTTAGTGCACACGTGAATAAGTAGGTTAAATTACCATAAAATGGTCCCTTGCCTTCCGTGTGTGCTAATTGGATCTTGTTGGCTAGTTCTGAATTTCCCAAAGGAAGAGAAGCATCCTTATTTCCCACTGTCTGTTTTGGCTCTTCCATTTGAACTTAGTCAAGTGAAGAACAACAACCCTTCCTGTGAGCATCTCCGCCACACAGCAGACTCCCGCATTTAAATCCATGGGCTCTGCAAACACATCAGTTGAAGACAGCAATTACCATATTTGTGTATCACGGCTTTTAATTCTCTTTACAGCTAGAAACTGCTATTGGGGTTTAATATGGGGGGGCTCCTTTCAACACTTCCAATTGTGTTCATAAACTGTATCTTTATCCAGGGATTAAACCAAGACATGCTTCAGTAGTATAGTTCTTCTTAAAATGCCGTTTCCCAAATGTACTTATGTTTTTTTTAAAAAAGAATCTTTTGCAGGTGCTAAAATATTTGTAAATCACATACATCTCAAGTTTAATGCAGTAAATTGAGTTCCATTTTTTTTCTTTCTCATTTTATCTGGCTTGAAAAGTTAATCCCTACCAGTTAGCCTTTATCATTACTTCCTTCTACTGGTAAAGAAAAGAGAGACTTGCTCACAAACATAGAGTATTATTAGGAAATGAGAGTCAAGTGCAAACTGAAGTGGCTTTTCCTCTGTGAGTCTTCCAAAACCCACAGGCAAAGATTAAGCCAGTCTACTTCAGTATTTAGTACATGACAAGGTAAGAAGTAACAACTCATTAAATACTTAATCAGTGTCTAGGGAGTTTACCCCTGCAATAGTTATTGTACAAGAGTCCCAGTTTCCCCTTGAGATCTAACATTGGAAGTCTGCAGTTTTCCAAGAATGAGATAATGACAAGGATTTCCGGGGTGAAGGACATCCATGGAAGGACACACTAAAAGAATAAATGCTACCCACCAGCCGCTGTAGGGAATATGCTATTGAAAAGTCCTTCAGATCATAGGACCGCACCACGGATCAAGGCAATCTAGTCCTGTTCTTAAACTATCAGGTTGATGGCACTGCAAAGCCTACTGGCTTATTTGCAAAGTCTTGGATTAAAGTTGAAATTCAGGAACTCATTTAAACCTCTAAAGCCTCGACAAAAAGTAAGACGCTACATGAAAGCTATTTCGGTGGCAATAAATCCCTACAGTGGAGATTTACACTGCATGGAGGAGGAAATTGCTTTATTCTCATTCTGTATATTGTAGTGAATCAACATTACCATCATTAAATATTTATCCAGGACTTTGACTAGCTTGCTGTAGCAAAATGATTTCTTAAATGCTTCTTCCAATCTAATTATAGGCAAAATAGATGATATGCATTTAAAGAGGCATGAGAATGTAACAAATAACATTGATATTGAAATTTTTGCAGTGTTGTTGGTTGGTCACATAGAGCAGCGCTCTTTGAATACACACAAAATATACGGAGAAGATGGTCTAATGAAAATCAATGGAATGGAATATGTGAAGCCCAAGAGCCAGCTAGCAGTGAATAAGAGGGTAATGGGGAGAGAAGGGTGAAACAGGGAGAGTAGGCAGCGAAGAGATGTAATAGGTAAGAGGAAACCAGGGAGGGTTTCAGAGAACAGGCAAGGATGCATAACACATTCTTTGACCTCAAAATTCTTGTGTTCATTATTTTACAGAATTTCCCACGAAAATTTTCCATGTCAACCATGTTAGAAACTAAGGTCCAGAGAGAACTCAGTCCTTGTTTCCTAGGGAAACTTTGCTATGAGTTTCTAGTCTATAAGGAAGAAAGATGGAACAATTAATAACTGCTATTTAAGAACGTATCAGGGATGGAATTTGGAATGAGGAAATGCTTCAAGAAATCAAAATTGGAGGCCAAATGAAAGGAAGAAAGACCATGTGATCCATACGTAAGAGATGCATTTGCATAGATGATGATGGATATGCTCTCTAGCACAAAGAGGACCAGTACCAATGAATATCTTCAGGCTAAAGAAAAAGGAACATTTAGAAGGCAGAAGGGGTAGAGAACATGCAGGAATAAAAGAAAACACAGAAAAGCAAATGACAGAGGAAATACCACATGTTAAAAATCTTGCACTTTATCTTGTTGGTAATTAAAAACAATCACATAGCCAATATGTACAGTGAAAGGGTAATAAATCAGGGTGTGCTTTGTGTTTTGCATTTTTATACTGTGGGTAATGCTAGACTTTCAGCTTTAAAGCACCCAGAAAAATGGGTGTTGACAAGATTTTGGGGAGATAATCAAGGTCAGGTGGTCATTCTAGAATGATACTTAACACTAATATAACAAAAATGCAGCTTTTCTTCTGATTCATATTTATCTTCCAATTCCTAGGACCTTCAGAGAGCAGCACCAGATTTTATCACCAGAGAAACTATTTATCACTAATCCCCCATTAAGTACGACAAAACCTCATTGATGCAATTCAAGGCTTAACCTTTACAACATGCAAAGTAGCTCCAGCAAGTAAGATGTTTCAGAGTTTCACTGACTGGAATGACAAATACCAGCTTTAATCCCAGCACTCAGGAGGCAGAGGCAAGCATATCTCTGGGAGTTCCAGGCCAGCTCTGGCTACATATTGAGGCTCTGTTTCAAAAAACAAAACAAAACAAATCACAATAACAATTATCACATCTTCTCTAAAGGTTACACTTAGTTTTTGGGGGGCAGCATCAAAGGTTTTCATTTTATTTTTCTGACTCCCAATCTAATAGTTGTTCTGAAATAAAAGACTCATTCTTCTCAGAGGTAAAGACTTTCCGGCTTTTTGTTTTGTTTTTAGTAAGTGATCTTGTCCTTTGAGATTGCATTACAGTGCAATCTTGAGGTCATGAATGGATGACTCACATACAAACAGTTTAAGTGAATCTGACAGCATTTCTGTCTTCTTATATAAAGAGGTGATCCTGGGGAATAAAGGTTGTGCTTAAGAGAGATGAGATGTGTGCTCTGAGCACGAAAGTTGATGTAACTATCAGATGTAACTACATGGTGAATACTCATGACCTGGCAAAAATGATACTTGAAAATGGACAGCGAGGGTGGGATTCTCTCTATTAGTATGCAAAGCCACTTGATGTGGGATGCCCCTCTGTACGCTGTGAATGTGTTTTATTACCATTGGTTAATAAAGAAGCTGCTTTGGCCTATGTCAGGTCAGAATATATCAAGGCATGAAATCCAAGCAGAGATAGAGGAGGAAAGAAGGCAGAGTCAGGCAGATGAAGGAGACAGATGCAGGAACTTTACTGGTAGGCCACGGCGCCATAGTGATACATAGATTAATAGAAATGGGTTAATTTAAGATATAAGAACTAGCTAGAAATATGCCTGAACCATCGGCCAAGCAGTGTTGCAATTAATATAGTTTCTGTGTAATACTATCACTGCATTATGATAGACCTCCCAAGTGTCAAGACGGTGACTATCGGGACAGTTATATGTGTGTCCACACACCTATAGTCAAGATGTGACTTCATCCATAGGTGTGCATCCCTCCCCCAAAGAACAAGCTTCTACTGATTTTTTTTTTAAATCTGCTAAAGGGACATTATCTAATTAAACAAAGAAGTTCTATCATTGATAATTGTAGATACGATTTGCCTTATGCCTCTTGTAATATAGCACTGAAGACTTTACATGTCTTCTCTTTAGCTTATGGATTAGTAGTGAAGTTCAATAAAGGGAGCATTAGGGCTAAGTTGAAGAACTACTTAGAAAACGGAAAGTCTCAAATTAATCACTCTTAATATTAAAAGTTTCATAGTTTATAAGTATATTACCTTGTTCATCAAAATGTACCAAGTAATGTTAACTAACACCTGAGAAAAGGCTATAAAAATGATAGGATTCCTGCCTAGATTTCTCTATGGGATGCTTGCCTTTGGAAGACGGCCTTTCTGTTATGAGTTGTTCAGGTGACATGGAGGAACCACAGACACCCTGCTCTAGACTACAGACCCAGGATAGGATCAACAGATCCTCTGTGGCCCTGCTTTTGTACCACAGATAGATTGCAGTCTTGACCTACCTGCTATGTCTCATCCAAATGACAGCTAATGACAAAACCATGACAGATAATGGGTAATTTTCTGTGTAACATAGACAACTAATGTAAGCATTTTTGGGAGACTTTTGAAATATAGACAGATCAGAATATAATAGACACTCAAAAATATATGAATGATCAAACAAAGTCTAACATCAAATAATGTTGGCTTCTTAGGATCTGAGGAGGAAAAATTTAACTTTTCATGAACAATGAATTTTTGTCTTTTCCTTCTAAATAATAGCATTTCCTCTTCCGTAACCCATGGGAACAATAACCAAAGGACAAGAAGCTATTCAAATAACTCAGAGTAAAGTACTGTAAAACCTCCAGAGACTGGAGTATAAATTCAAAAAGCTGTTCTGTTTGCTTGTTTTATGCCACATGAGAGTCTATAAATGATAAACCTACAGTGAGGAGAACTTAGTGGCAAATTAAAACATCTGCAATTTTAGGAGAATGAGTATTGCCCTCTCATGAAGGGACACTGGCCTGGAAGAGCCACATTATAGATGAAATAATATAGGGTGGACTTAAACCAAGTTCCACAACCTGGTTCTGCCTTTTCCCACTTTGGTGGCAATATCAGTAGCAGTTAACATCTTAAACGATGATAATTAAAGAAAAACAATAGAAATAAGTGCTGAAAGTAGAAATAGAGCTCAGACACAGAGGAACCAGAACAGTGGGGGATGAAACAAAATATGGTATAGGAAAATGCAGACAATAAAAGCATATCATATGCATGCATACGATGTCATGTAATCAATTATTTTGTACAATTAACAAAAGCAAATAAAATGGGAGAAAAAGAAGAAAAAGAATATAACTTCTATACTCAAACTGTTAACTGTGTATCTGTGGAAAAGTTACTTATGATCTCAGTGACTCATTTCTTATACAAAAATATTAATATCCATACTTGTTGTCAGTTAATATAAATAGAATCAGGCAATACATCAAACACATCAAAATATATCAAAAATACTTAAAGTAGCATGTGGCATGTAGTAAGCAATGAGATACTACTTTTGAATTCATGTTGTAGAGGTAGATTTTGTTTTTCTAAAGATAAAAAAACCACTAAAATGTTTTTGTTTGGTATTTTATTTTATTCAGTTTGATTATTTTGCATTTTCTTTTTTAAAAGCCTTTTTAATTAAAATATAATTTAATAATGTTCCCCTTCTATTTCCTCCTCTCATCTTACCATGACAACTTTTTTGCCCTCTCTCAAATCCATGATCTTATTGTTAAAAAATTCTTATTTTCACATATATATAAAGGCATAAATATATAAATATAACCTGTTCCATCTGTTTAGTGTTGCTTGTATATATGAATTCAGGGATGCCTACTTTGTATTGGATAACCGAAACTTTATATTTATGTGTTTCTGTTTGTGTGCATGTCACATTCCTGTGGTGTGTCTGCAAAGGCCAAAAGAGGGCACTGTTTCTCTTGGAGCTCCAAGCAGTTGAAGGTGTCCAACCTTTCTGCTGAAAACGAAACTCGAGTCCTCTCAAAGGACAGCAACAGCTCCGAACAGCTGGGGCATCTCTGTATTCCCTGTATTTTGTTATAAGAATTAAGCAGTGAAGCATGTTTTCTTTCATAACCTACTTTCCTTCAACTTTCTGTATTAATTAAAGCACATCTATCATTACTGGTCCTACAGATTATAACTGTTGTGCCTGACTTGGCTATAATGATACCTGTTCCCTTTGCTAAGTAAGTGTGGTATTCACATTTTCTCTAATGCCAACAACATATATAGGGACATTCTTAGACATAGATCTCTATGTAGTTTAGATTAGGAACATCCAGAAGAGTTGAACATCTAAATGAGAAGATAACAACATAATTTTCATAATATCATAGAAGAAAATATAGGAGTTCAATGACCTATTAAGCTTTAAACTCCAAGAATAAATCTAGCATTAAAGAGAACAGCTTTGAGTCATAAACAACAAATCAAATTTCCCAGTGAAATGTCCCCAAAAGGGTAAGGATCTGTCACAGTAAATTTGAACTCAGATCTGCTTTACTTCAAAATCTAGCACTTTATGTAGAATAGGGGACATGGAGATTGCATTTCCTTCCATCACATTAAAATGGGGATAATTGCCTGTGGTCCATTTCACATGGAACATGCATGAAAGTTTCATGGTGCACAGCTATTCATTCTCTATAACCTGGTAAAATACTGCTTACCTGTCCTGATTCTAAGACCCAAGATCCACAGTGAAAGCCTATATCTTGGTAGAAAACATTAAGTATACTAGCTGCTTGAAGCGGGCGGGGACATGTTCCTCCTAATAAGGGCCCCTGTACTTCTCACTTCCTGACTCCATCCAAACACCCAACACAATGGTGTGGCCTTGGCCTTAATCAGAGTTTGGGGAAACACAAAAAGATCAAGATATAACTTGAGATTATTCTTAGAAATAATTCTTCCTTTACTGTTGTAAGGATGTCTATATTTTTCTTTACAAGCCAAACTAGGTAAAAAGCTTCATAGGTTTGAGCCAAGAGCGCCAATGTGAGTCCTCAATGGCAACATGAAGAATATCTGACATATTTCTTTTAAAATTTGACGTTTTTCTCCTTTTCATTCTATCAAGTTTGGGTATAATCTAATGAAAACTTATTTATCTTTAAATATTATGTCTATGATTCTTTGAATATATATTTGGAAGTCCCACTACTTAGTGAATATGAAAACCAAAGCTACCAGCTTTTTGCCCTGTGACAAACCCTTCCAGTGGTTCTCAACCTGTGGGTCCAACCCCTTTGAGTTGTGTACCAAGATAGTCTATCAGATATTTACATTACAATTCATAAGAGCAGCAAAATTATGGTTATGAAGTAGCAATGGAAGAATATTATAACTGGAGGTCACAACAGCACGAGGAACTGTATTACATGGCTGCAGTATATGAAAGTTGAGAATCACTGCCTTAGTTGAACAGAAGGTCTTGGGTTCTGGACCAACAGCTGGGGAGCCTGTTGGGGACTGAACTAGACCTTCTACATGTGGGAGACAGTTGTGCAGCTTGGTTTATCTGATGCCCTCCTACCCCGGCATTGCGACCAGGATTTATCCCTGGTATATGAGCTGGCTTGTTGGAGCCCATCCCCTATGAGTTGCCTTGCTCAGCCTTGATGTAGTGGGGAGGGGCTTGGTCTTATCTCAACTTGATGGGCCAGGCTTTGTGGACTCCCCATAGGAGGCTTCACCCTTTCTAAGTAGTGGATGGAGGTGGGGCGATGTAGGAGGAGGAGAGGGAGCAGGAACTGTGGTTGGTATGAAAAGTGATTAAAAAATTTAAAATATAAAAATAATTCTAAACATAATGTGTACAAATTCAAAGTGGCCCTAAATTAGGTTGCTATATATAGAATGGTAGAAAAGGGGCAAACACACAGTGGGATGCATAGTATCCTATGTTTACCAAAGGAAGATGCTAGAACATCTAACATCTAGCATCTAACATGAATAACAATGATAAATTTACCAATTACAATGAATGTTCAATATAATAGGAACGTGTGTTTGAAATGCATCAGCACATGTCCACTCAACACAACATATAAAAAAAATCAAACCATCTGAATGTCCTCTGTCATAATTGCCATAAAGAGAGAAAATTATTTGAGTTTAGATAATGCAGGCTACTGTCACTTAATGGATAAAAACCAGCTAATGTTAACTTGCTGTTAACTGTCTCCCCCTTACCCCCCGCTTCTCATTTCTGTAGTAGAAGCTCTGAAGCTCATTTTACTTTCTTCTTAAATATGAGAAGAACGCAGACTCTCAGAAAATACTTTGCTTGTGGGTTTCCCATCTTGCAACCTATTTCATGGGCACACAGCTGAGAACTGGATGATTTTAAATGGCCCCCTCCGTTAGTCTCCTTAGCAGCCTCATAAGCAATATAGAAATCGACAATTTTAATTTCTTTTACATTCCCTAAAATGTGACGTCTTTAAACCATTTCCTTTCCCCCATGGCTCTTTAGCTATCATTACATTGCTCTGCTTTAGAGATAAAGGCAAAAGAGCAAGTGACTTTTGCCTGCTGGCTGGTGAACAGCATTATTTTGCAGGGCGTTTCAGTGACCCCAGTGATTTGAGGACTAAGCTATTTATTTATTCTCTGGGAAGTGTATCAGTCAGATACGCAGGGCATGAGATCAGCCATCTTGATTTGGAGAATGTGTTTCCCAAGTCAGATAAGAAGGGCAAGGCCTGACTATAATTCCATCATGGGAAATTTGATGTAATTTCAAAAGGATATAACTAAAATACAAGCTGTACAAAAAGAAAAGGAAGTGATGGACGGTACTAACCCCATTTCCAGAAGCTGGATAGTTGAAGGCAATAATGATTAAGTGGCTGGGCTCCGGAGTCCATATATCTGGGTTCAAAGTTCATTTTATTACTGTGAGACCGAAGTATTTTGCATACCCTTTGGCTTTTCTACATCCATATATCTAAATAGATACAATAATGATTCCACTAGAGAATTACCTTGCAGATTAAAAGAGAGAAAGCACACGAGAATTCCTAGAAAAAGTCCTGTGATATGACTAGCAGGTGATAAACAGTATGAATTAGCTTGCCTAGCATAGATTTTCCTGTCCCTGAGATTTCGAGCTACCTTTCTGCTTTGCCTTCCTAACATCATTATTTCTAAACATTATGTATTTTTCTCCCATCCCTTGCCTTATTGCGATTTCCTGAGTCCATCGTTTTATCTATTCTGTCACATCTAACCTGCTACCTGTTCCTGGTGTTCCCTGGTGACCTGAGATAAATGGTACCAGCTTTTCTCTTGTCTTATTTTGTTTCATCATCTGTAAAGGGGGAAAAGAGTTGTATCAGTTAGGAGGACAGGACAACGTGACATATTTCATGCCAACCACAGCACAGGCACAGCAGGCTGACAGTAGGCGACATTACTCTCAGCCCCAGGGTCCTCTCTGCTGCTCTTCACTTGCAAATCTCTGTCATTATCTAAGAGCTAGTTCAAAACCAGCCTGCAAGAAACCTCTTCTCCAACCTAAACCTCAGTGTACTCTTCCAACACCAGCTCTATAGTTCTGTGTGGTTGCTCCCCAAGTACCCTGTATCTAACCAGAGACTTTTTTAAATTAAAATTACTTGTTTTTTTTTCCTCCTCCATGACATTGTCAGAATTTTTAGAGCAAATACCATGTTTCTCTGACTCACTGTATGTTACCATAAACACTGGTCATGCGCTTAAGAGAACTTTGGCAAATTCCTCTGCATCTGTTCCTGAAGTTCCATGCTTGTCAGTATCTTTCTAAGTCATGATTTCTTTTTCTGTCTTCACTTGTAAAGTCAATCAATTTCTGGAGCCATACAATACTTTATCTGTAAGTTGAGCAATGAATTCTGGAGAAATATAATTGCGTGGGGGAAAACCCTAAAAAAGGTCTTTAAAAGCTAAATAAACAGACAACAAAACAAAACAAAAAGTCCTAAACATGTAACTCATATATTATATTTTTTTAAAAAAATTATTTCTAGTCAGACAAATGTTAATCATTTCTTATACAATGGCCTCATATAAGTAAATTTTCATAAAAATCAAAGAGTTTATGCATGACTTTGAATATAGCAATTATCCTAAAATCTGGTGAAAATATGAATGAAGAAGAATGGAATTATCAGCAATGGCTAAGAACAAATTACTCTTCATTTGAGGATGCCATTTGTCTAAACAGTTCTGACAGCAAGTTGTGAAGTAGACTCAGCCAGTAGGAGCTCTTGCTTACAAGCATGAAGACCTAGCCTGAATCCCCAGTACTCACTTAGACAGTTAGGTATGATTGTGTGCTTATGACCCCAGCAATGGAGTGACAGAGAAAGGCAGACCCCTGGGAGCTTTCTGGCTATCCAGTCTTGCCCAAATCACAAGCTTGCAGTTCAGTGAGAGACTCTATCTCAAGGGAATAAAGCAGAAACCAATGAGAAAGCCAACTAATATAGGCTTCCATATACACACAAGCATGCATGTAACACATGCACACCACCACCACCACAAAAATAAGAAAAAAAATTTTAAGAAAAGAGAAAATCATTATCAAATGAATCATAGCAGAGTGGATAGAGCGAAAATCATGTACCAAATTCTTGCAGATAAACCGTGCTGAATGTAAGACTACCACACTGGACTGGAAAGATCAAAACAACAGACAAATAGATCAGTTTTTGTTAATCCACTGGTCACTCTATTCCTTGAAGGCTATTTGAACTGGGGGTCAACATGCAATGGTTTAGTCATTGGTTCTTTAGTCATTGGTCTCAATGAGCAGAATGCAATAATGCTGGACAATTGAAGAGCCTGAAATAATTTTCTGCATAGTCATTCTGACACAATTAGAAGCTTATGAAAGTATACATTAAGAGGAGGACCTATGTCCCTCTGAAATTCTTAACTAGCTTCCAATATTCCCAACATGGCTGTACCATTAGGACGATATATAAAAATCCTTTCAAAATCTGTGAGCCCAGTTCATGGAGGAAAAAAAGGATAGAGAGAAGGAAGAGCAACTTGCTACCTCTGAACTTGAAAATAGCAGAAATAATTTTTTTTTCACAGCTAACATACTACTACCTAGAGGTAACAGATCTAAGGGCTTTTGTAGAGCTCAGTGGTAGAGCTTGTGCTTAAAATGCACAACACCATGGGCTCAGTCACAGATATCCTCAGACCCACTTCCAAGATGAGAAGAAAAGGATCCAGTGTGCTTGACTCTGGAAATCGTCTAGATAAGCATCATCTGCCTGCTGTCTAATTGAGAGCATTGATTGGTTGAAAGAATCAGCTTATACATGTGGTACAGGGAAGTGAGCCAGTAAGGGGATGGTAATATGTCTATTCAAGCTCTATTCTGGGTGAGAACGTTCTACCCCTGGATTTTATTAGGGTGTAGGCATCTTAAAATTAGGTCCTTTATGTAGCAGAATGACAACAGGCTTACTAGATGTATTCATGCACCTCTTAAATATCCAGGTACTTTTAGATGCAAGGGATGGTAGTGCTATGTTCCTTATACATTGAAATTACATTTTTTTTAGCCAATCAAACATCCGCAGAAGGAATATATGGCAATTGTGGTAAAAGTTTCTAAAATCCAATGCAAGATTTCTTCACCCCTTGGCTTTTTCTGGATCAGTTCCATTAGATTGGCTTCCACAGCAAAGACAGCTCATGCCGGAGACCACCCACTATGGAAATGCAGTCCTAGAGATGAACTCACTTTGGCATTTAGGAAAACATAGAGATTTGTATGGTTGTCTATACCAGCAAAATCTAACCCACTGGGAAACTAGTAAGCTTAGTGTTATCATTCGGGTCCTCTTGTCATTTCCGTACCAAAACTAATGAACTTCTGAGCATGTGCGGGCATTTAGCCAGCTTAGCAGCCTTTTCTCATTACAGTTTATAAACCTGGTAAGTATTAATTTCCATCAGTGTCTTATCAGCTTTGCTAAGATGGATTAGTATCCCAGGGTCTGATTGACTCTGGCAGGTTGACAAACACGTGAGTTTTCAAGCCTGTAAAACAAAAACAGCCTGACCCTTGAATTTGAGGTGGTTGCCAAGGTAACTCTCTCCTTTCAGAGAGTCTTTGAAAGCCAGGTGTCTCTTTCTGACATTTCTAACCCACTCCTACCCATATTTATTAGAAGTGTCAACAAAATCATTGATGTTTGAAACTTGAACTGCCCAATGAGAGAATTTATGACTGTGGAAGGGTAAACTGAGTCACTAACTCTCTAGTGTGCATCTACTATACACCACAGTGAGTTCTCTTTAACTCCAGAATCCTCGCAAAAGCTTAGAGGGGAAACTAAACCTCTACTCTTTAATGTACGTCTGCTACACACCACAAAGAGGGTTCTCTCTTTTAATTCCAGAATTGTCACACAATTCCAGAAGGGAAACTAAACCTCTACTCAATTTATAAGGTGCAACCCGAGGCTGAACTAAGCAAAGTGAGTGTACACAGAGTCAGAATCTGATCCCAGCTCTTCTGACTCAAGGTTCTGAGGCCATACTGAACTGGAAACATTTAGCTGCGTTTTCCTAATTCAGTTACAAGGAACCTCCTACCTGGAGAGATTTGATAAACACATCCCTGTTTGCCTTCTCGCTGTGATATTTAATTTGATATATTCTGAGTACATTTTCCAGTTTTCACCTTATTTATTAGCAAGAACGAAGAATGCTCAATAAAGACATAAAATAGCATAATTCTTATGTTGCCAAAGTGAATTACATGCTGGAACTTGTAAGAAATACAAATAATTCTCCAGGGTTAATCTGAACGTGTATTGACACAACTAGCTTGACTTGTTTTCAAAGATATTTTCATTTCCATAGTCATTTACTTAATCAATATTTATTGTGCTTCTATAATATTTAAGCTTCAATAATTTTAGAAAGACATAGCACCCCCAAAGTGACAAGGTAGGAAGCAATTTCAGAGAAACACATGGAGTAACTATATATACAATTATATATAGTTACAAATATATATATACTATACTATATATATATATATGTATGTATATATATCTTTGCCTATGTAGTTTTGTAGACATTTAGTACTCCGAACCTTGGTAAATGTTTTGTTAGAGAGAAACAAATCAGAAGAAAGAACACATCCCGTGAAGACATAGTACAATTTAGGGAACACAGTATGTACTCAAAAACACCACTTACCTTTCGTTTTCCTTTCTCTTAGTTGGCAGGGATTTTATTGTAAGAACAGATAGCTCTTCTTTGCACTTATGCTACATGATTGTAGGTCCCAAGGGCACTTAGTTCTGTATAGTCATTTAGGTCCTAGACCAACAGACAATCATATTTTGTGGCTGTGTGATTTGGACAATGAGCCTTGAGCTCTGGGTCAGGAAGAGAAGGTTGAAGGGGAGGTATGATGGTTAACCTTGCTGAACAACTTGTTGGACCCAGAATGAACTAAAAGGCATCCCTTGGGGTGGGCTAGAAAGATTAATGGAAGATAATCATAAGAAATCTATTTACCACTATGAATGAAAGAGGGTAAAAAATGAAAAACCATACAGACCCTTTCTGTTTGCAGAAGAAATATCTCGCTATCATCCTTGATGTCTTCTATGTAGTTGCTTAAGCAACCACAAGTCAAAGAGAAACTAAGAAAATGTATGGAATGATTAATCAATAAATTTCCTCTTTTCACCGTTTGGATTTGTCTGAGAGATTTTACTTGATCCTAAAACATATGTGTTCCAATGACAATCAAAATCATCCAGTTCTTTAAGATCAGCCATAAGCTTGGCTCTCATGAAACTATTGTTTATGTAAAAATACTTAGCGCCATGCATGACACAAGTAAAATGCTTGATAAAGTGCCCCATGTAACTGTAGGCATGAAAGAATTGGGAGTTATAGGCTTTGTAATCCCAGCCAGAACAGAGTAACGGAGAAGCTCTCTGGGATTGAAACCCATAGGTCCCAGATGGGAAGGACTGTATGCATCTTCCTTAACTCGCTCTTAAAATAAAAGTAAAGTTTTTTGTTTTAGCATAACCCAACAACCCAGATGACTTTGGAAAGCTTTTGTAATCTAACCATTTCTAAATACAGCTATTGTAAATAATACTGTCAGACTTCAAAATAAAACAAAGTAAATAAACAAACAGGGGAGCCATTCCCCACAATTCACCAGGAGTCTATAAAATAGAAGAATATGAGGAGACATACACAGGTAACTAAAGGCAGTGAGACGGGGTTAGAGGAGCATTGAGTTAAGTGTGTGGGCAGGGATGTGGGGGGAAGCAATAAAGGACTCGGCGAACAGGAAGAAGCACTTCATGAAGACACTGCGAAAGGAAAAGAAAATACTGGAGGGCTTTGACAGGCTGAGATCGAGGGGTAAAATGGACAGGAGGAAATGGAGTTCAAATGAACAAACACAGAGGCAAAATGCACCTATTATTTTCCAGGAAAAAAACAATCTCATCCTCCAGGGACAAGTGATTTATGAATGATATGAGTAGAACGGTGGGGTCAGACTAAGTTAGAAACAGAATTTAATGTCAGGTGAAAAGGCTTACTTAAAAGCTATAGCTATCAAGACATGAATATCTGTGATAGACACCCTCGTGTTATCCAGAGGAACTTCCTCCTGGCCTAGCCACTGTCATTCCAGCATTGGGGCTCAAAACTTAATTGGATGTCTTCCTGACATCCCTCCCCCCAGGGATCTAGGAACTGTATGGGAAGAGGGGGGCAAAAAGATTTTACGAACTAGAGAGGATGAATAATTCCAAGGAAACACTGTCTTACAGACACAACAGGACTTGTAAACATGTGAGTCCAGAGAGACTGTGGCAGCAGGCACAGGACCTACACAGGTTCAAGCCAGATAAGGTACCAATGTTGAGAAAGGGACATGGACATGAGCTCCCATCCCTTGCCAAGAAGCAATCTCCAATGAGCAACTACTTGGAAATGAAAATTTACCTTTCTCTAATAGTTTCACTGGGTATACAAAACACAGTTACCAAGAGGTTCCACACACAGCAGTAGATAGACAACAGAAATGAACAGGCTACCATTTTGGCAGATTTTCTTTCATACTGATTGTTTTGCTTGGGCATTTATTGTTTTGCTTTTATTTTGCTTGTATCTTCTGGGGGGAAAAGTAGAAGCAGAAAACAAACAAACAAACAAAATCAGAAAGAAGCCCAAGCAGTGCATTCAGGTACAGAAGTTAGGCTTCTGAGTAACAAAGTAAGCTGTTCAAAGCAAAGCAACAACAACAACAAAAACCTGAGAACAGTTTCACTGGGACAAAAGAATTGAAAGGACTACGGAAAGAGCTAAGGATTACTGCAAAGCAAAGACTCGGACTTCACTGGCAGAGGCCTGGAGAGACAAACATAGAGAGTCCTTTAGGAGCTTGGGTTATGTGTGACTCTCCCCTTCCCTTGTAATAATGCTTTTAGCATTGTAGTTCCTTCGTCTGTACATACAGTTTCTTCAAACAACACACTCAGTAACCTCAAATCTCCTTGATGCCAACCTGCATAGGGCCATGCCACACTACATTCCTAAAACAATCAAATTAGAAACTTTTCTTCTGTAGGTACATTCACAATATATGGGAAAATAGCAAAGTAAACTGGGGCCTGAACTAATTTTGGGTGCATGCAAAGTAAGGCAAAGCTGTGCCAGTTAAATATGGGGGGGGGGAGCGGGGGATCCTCTATTTACTACTTTATGCTTCTATGTAATTTTCCATGCGTGTGATTAAAATTAGATGCAATTATAAAACTGGGATAAGCATTGTGGAAAAATGATTATATGACATGGTCACATCACAAGCAAACTCCTCCTTATTTTGGAGGCCATAAAGCAAATGTTCAGCCATAACTGTGGCTCTTGAGTACCCTCACCCCTGTGAACCACTGTCAATTTTAACAGCGTTTTCTTTCACAATCTGTATGGCTGCTTCACTTCCAAAGCTATCTGATTGCTTTTGCAAGTCTATGTGACCCTTATTTTCTATTATTTGAATAAAAGGTCCCAAACTTCAAATACCTGACCCTAACCTGAACCAGCAAGAACATTTTAAGCTGAGAATGGCTCACGGATGTGGTGGGCATGTTGAGGAGGTGCCCTCCAGATGTGACTAGAGACGGGAAAGGCTTAGGGCTTTAGCTGACGGATGGAGCCAAAGCCAGAAGGCCGCATGAGCACTATGCCAACTCCACCCTTTCAGTCAAAACTCTCTGTGCTACAGGATGAGGTTTTCCTGGCTATGGATTTCTAATAAGAAGTTTGCTTCCTTATTCTTAAACCTTGGATGGATTTTCATTTGGTCTGCTCCGTGTTTACGTTATCATCACCCTTCTTTCTGTAACCAACTGCTATGAAGGATACAGTACTCCACTTCTCCGTCATTACCTTATTGTCTTTGAGACAAGAAGTGGTCTGGAATCCAAATGGCTGGCAACAATTTAAAATAAGCCTCTCTTATCAAATGATTTCAAATGGATTCCACATTTAACAGGAAGTGAAGAACCTTGGCTGAAATTTTTTATAATGTTGTTGGAATTGATAAATTAGAGTCTATCTGAGATACAAAATGCAATAAATGTACTCAAATACATGTTTGATAATTATAGGTTATTCAGTCATTTAAAGATCAAGTAAATAAAGTGTAGCTTTCCATTCTAAGAGTAGCCTGCTGAAGCATTTGGACTGGGACTTGACACGCCATAATTGTTCAAATGTTTAGTAAGGATGGTAGCAGTGCATAGATATCTATATGGGAAGACCTCATCTAAAAGTAGGAACTTGAGATGGTAGAGAGAAATCAATGAACATATTATGTGACCTGGGGTGTAACTCATTTGCAAGAGTCCATGCATTAAGCCCTGGCGTGGTGATGATACCTGTAAACACAGAACTTGCAGGGTGAAGGCAGTGGAATCAAAGGTTTAAGATTATTATCAGCTATACAATGAGTTTTAGGACAGCCTGAGATACATGAAAACCTATCTACTGTCTCAAAAGCCAAAAGCCAAAAACTCAAACTAAGCAACCAACCAAACAAACAAACAACAAAAAGACTGAAATTACTATAAGATGGTATTTTTCTCCTTTACTAGTGTTGTTTGTCTTTGGTCTAAGCCCTTATTACTTATGTTCCCTGGGATCATATTATTCTTTCTCCTTCTATATTTAACTTTATATTTGTATATTAATTGTGGGGTTTTTTGTCAGGCTGACAGGAGTTACCTGAGGATTTCCTTCCAGAGACCTCCACCTCATGAAGACAAATCAAGAATTTGTTATAGAAAAGAGTTTCAAGACATGCTAATATGAAGCAGAACTATAGTTTGTTAAAAGACATTTGAATATAGATTTAAGATTTAAGGAGACACATGTTTTGGGAAAAAAGTAAAATAGACCCAAGTGTAAGCATATGAATCTATGGGAAGCCACACGTTTAGGTGACTTTACAATAGTAATAGGTGATTTGGGCATGCCCTGCGGTTATGCTCAAAGGATTTGGAAGACATTAAACAGAGGATTGTTCCTGACTTGTTCTGGACAAAATCACAGTTAACATGGCAATGTCATATTACCATATAAGGTAAGAGTTGCAATGTACATGAAAGTTAATAGCCTTGTCTTGAGATTTCTAGAAAATATGTAGGAAGGGAGGAAATTCAAAGTTGAAGCCTCATGGGTAGGTTCATTGCCATTTTATTCATAAGCATGGTTCATTGCTATTTCAACATTCTTATTAGAAAACATTTCTATATCAGAGGAATATTATCTCTTTTCATCAGCCTCTACGGCAAATGTTAATTACTCTGAAATGCTTGCTTCTCAGCTGGCAAGAGGCTCCAGCCTGCCTTTGAAGTGAAGAGCCTTTTGTTCTCCAGTGTCTCCATGATTTTCTCTGTCTTTCTGCCCTGCCTCATTTTGAGCATTGTCAGTTACTTTTCTCCTTCAACCATGCACTATTCCTATTTAAAATGTGTTGTTAAGCGTATCCCAGTAAACACTTCATTCTCTCCTTTTAACGACGGGAACAGAGTGGCTTAGGGAGGAGAAGCCCAAGTGGGCTGAAATGCTCCTTGTATTCTTGCCTTCCTTACTCCCTTTGTTTCAAACACAGTAGAGGAAATAAATGCCTGATTGGCTTAGGACAGACAGCTTTTACCAAAATGATTCTGAACAGCTTTCCAGCTAAACTTTGGTTTTTGTTTACCAAACTTCTTGTCAGCACTGCCACCCACTCCTTACATTTATCTGAACTCATGAAGATTTTGTGCTCTTCTCTTTCTTAGAAACTATTATAAGCTTCCAGCTCTTTTCAGTTCTATTTATATGATTTCCTCTGAGCATGTCCTCTTTTGTCCCATGCCACTATCATAATTTTAAGGGACATAAGTAGCTAGAAAGCTATGGGGATTTTTCCTTTTTGTTTGTTTGAATTCTTCCTTCCTTGCTTTTTTTTTTTTTTTTGCTTTTTGTTGTTTTCCAAGAAAGGGTTTCTCTGTAGCTTTGAAGCCTGTCCTGTCACTAGCTCTGTAGAACAGGCCTGGCCTTGAACTCATAAAGATCCAACTGTCTCTGCCTCCCAAGTGCTAGGATTAAAGGTGTGCACCACCACCACCTGGCACTATGGAGTTCTAAGATTTTGATATGTTGCAGAGAATAATAATATGGATTTCAAGCAATTTATTAAGAGCTATAAAAGTAAAATTTGGACATAAATTACCCAAAGAGATTTAGGTTTATGATATTATTACTGGATGGTAGATGTATCTCTGTGAACAAGCTTTACTGAGATACAGAAACAGACAGGGGTGCAGCTATCAAAGAAAGCATGTTACCTGGTCACATCTTTGGACTTATATAGAGATAAATGCTAACTTTTATGTTGGATTATGGTAAAAACAAGGTTCATTGAAGAGAGAAAGCTATCATTTTTTTCCAGTTTTCCTTTATGCTGTTTCACTTTACTTGCGGGCACATGATCACATGTTCTAAACAATAGTTTTCTGATTATGGAACAGCCGTGTTCAAACAGCTTCCCACACACTCATCACACTGGTATGCCAGAATTTTCTCAACACATCCCCATTTCACTGACCAAAACATAAGTTCCATTTTTAATATTAATTGATTATCTTTCCAACCAAGCAAAACCTTTTAGCTCCTGTCTGGAACATATAATATGCTAGTATGGTGCTTGTATTTTGATTATTTATTCCTTCTGCTTTAGTTAGCAGAGACTTTTCCATATAGTCAAATTCAACCTGACGTTTAATCCTCATCTCAGAATCCAGTCCCTCATTCCCTAAAGTGCCACTGCTTTCTGAAATTTGGCATATCCAGTCTTCTGGTGGACTTATTTTTCTGTCTGAAGGAGAAAGAAGAAGACAAAGTAGGGATGAAAGGAGAAAGAAAGAAAAAATAAAGAGGGGAAATAGGATGAAGAACATAAAACAGAAGAAAGGATAATTGAGAGGGAGAGATCTTCAAAGTGCTTGAAAGAATATTAGTAAAAAAAAAATTAATGAAAGACCAAGACAAAGCTTGAGAGTACCTAATAAGAAGAACACAGATTAATAAGAATGGACTCCAGTCTCAGTTCAAGGGGATGCTTCATCTGTGACATTGAACAAGTTCTATACCCTTCCATTTTCATCTGTAAAATGGAAACAATTTTCTCAGACAGTCATCAGGATTAAATTTACACCAATAAAGTACTTGAAACATGATCAGACACATTGAATAAATGGAAGCCCCTTGTATATAGTCTGCTGCAGTTATGCTTTTATGAGTATCCTTAAATAAAAAGACTGTAGGTTGAAATAATAAGAAAAGCCCAAATGCATATCTCCTAAATTCCATTACTGAAAAGTGACCCAGGGGCAGGGCAGTTGGCATTTCTGACTGAACAATATCCTTAAATGAAACACTATGGTGAAGCCAGCCCTGTCTTAACAGCCCTCTGGTATCTGTTCCGTTGTAGCTCTTGACTCTCAGGAGAGATTAATTCCTCATCTGTGGAAATAGCCAGCTGATGTATTAACAACAGCAACAAAACAGAGAAAAGCAATGTTTGTTGGTCAGTAAAGGTAGATAAAAGAAACAGAGCTTTCAGTAAAAGAACACATTTAGAAAGTCGAGAAGTTGTTTCGGGCAGAACAGTGAGGACCATCAAGAAAGGACAAGACTCATGCATAGCTATCAAACCCCAACAGAGACAAGTAGGTCTTTTTCTTCTTTGGGAACTTTTATTCTCAAAGCCTGGGATGGTAGAGAAAATATCAGCTAACAAAGCCTGTTCTGCTGAATCTCCTGTGGTTGGAGTGATGGTGGGAGCACATGTGTGCACACACACGTGCATGTATGCATGTTACCATGGCCAGTTCTCACCAGTTCCTTACATCCTACCACTATCTTCATTTTCCATGTTGTAGAATTGAAACTCAAATAGCAAGAAAAGAGAGGAGTGATGGAGCTGGGGTGTGGAGCTGAAAAGACCAGCTTTGGCCTTTTGTGTTAAACCACTATCCTTTGTTCTTCTGAATCATCTCAGTGGTAAAAAGAGTAGTGTCATTTTATTCTTCTAGCTTCTTCTCACTTAGGTATTCCATGCCAAAAATAAATGATAAGCATTCTGTTTATGCCTCACCCTGTCATTTTTATATTGGAATGTCCTAGTAAGGCTTTCTCACTGGATAAACATAGTATGAAGACTGTGACTTGCTTTTACAAAATTTATGTCATTAATATGTAGAATATATTATACACACATATTTATCACCACCTTTGAGAGCCATAACTATAGATTTAATGGTGGGGATGATTTTTGAAAAATAGAACTTCAAGTGCTCAGGGAAAGCATATATTCCAAAAATCCAAGCTATTTGACTAACTGAAGCAGGAGGAATTCATGATCCTAGAGTTTGAGACTAGACTGGGTAACATAGAAAGATCCTATCTCATACCAAACCTAGCCAAGTCAATCTAACTGTCCGAACACACAAACACCCATGAGACATGTAAGGTCTTAGTATTTCCATGTCTTCTCTTCTTTTTTTTCCCCACCAGAATAATAGAGACACTGATGTTTTCCTCATCTCCCTTTGTCGATCTGTTTGGGACTTCTATTCTTTGAGACACAAAATAAATACATGAATAAAATTTAAAAGTAAAACATATTTAAAAAATCCATGTCCTATTTCTCTTACAGTACATACAATGTAAGGTATACATACAGCATCAGAGGACTGGAAAGATGGTTTAGGCTGTAAAATATTTACCTTGCACATATGAGTAACTGAGGTTGGATACCTGGTTGCTAGTTAAAATAAACATTTAAAAATAAAAGCATATGGCATAGCACCATTTCTATAATCCCAGCATTGGAGAGTTAAAACAGGGACATCTCAGGGGCTTACTAAATGCAAGTCAGGCTAAGCCAGTTCACTTCTGGTTGAATGGGAAATCCATCTTAAAAGTTAAAGTGAAGAGTAATAAAGGAAGACATTTGATATTGACCTCCTGCCTCCCTACACAACCATGAGCCTACACACTTCTTCCCCTCACAAAAATAAACACACACACGAGAAAGAGAGAGAGAGAGAGAGACAGAGAAAGAGAAAGAGACAGAGACAGAGACAGAGAGAGGAAAGGAAGGTTCAAAGATGTTGGGTAACTGACTAGATGGACCAATGAGTGAATGATTAAAGCATTTTCAATAACTTAGAAAAGTGACGATTCAGCAATTGTTGCAATAGTGAGAAAGATAAAGTTGCAAGGCTGAGACGTTACTTAGCTCTTCTTAACAAAAACTGAAAAGGTGAGAAGATGGACTATCTGCACCTATTAGAGCTGTTGTTAGGGACAGTGACCAACAGAATGGAAGCTTGATCCTGGACAGAGAAGGAGATGACCATATAACCACCCCTTGCTACTAAACTAATGTGGCTATGTCCTCTGACTTTTAACTGAGTCCATAGTCTTAAAATTTACAAACATATTTTCATTACTATAACTCCAAATCTTTCAAACACCCAATCAAATATGACTCCACCCAGCTGTCTCTCCATGTAGCTATGGCCCAATCCTTTCATAAATCCCTTTCCCAAGATCTATGTCAACACATCTTTAGCTCTCTTGAAATGAAAGTCTGTTACATTCCGCTACTATTGCAAAGGGAGTTTGTAAAGAGGAGGGTGTGGCATTCTGGAGATTTCCCGATGTTTGAAATATAAAGTAAAAATTATGATCCAATAGAGCTTATACAACAACATGCTGATTTTATGTCATCGTATAAAAGAGACATTAAAGATTTTCAACCTGAAATATGTAACAATTCAGAATGGTGACACCAACTGTTCTACATTGAATTAAAAGTTCTCTCTTACTTTAACCCATATACTATATGTGCTAAATCATTTTCCTACCAAGCAAACTGCATATCATCAGTGTTGAGATGTTTCCATTTCTAAAAAATAAACTATAATCAGTGTATCTGGAATCACTAAGATGAGTGTCTAGCCAAAAAGATCATTGTTATCAGAAAGGGTGATGCAGCTTTAGTCCAAGAAAAGAGACTTCTTTCTTCATGCAGAAAGGATAGGTTTCTGAAGACACACTGCTATGAAATTAGGTTTTAGAAAACATTTGTGGTTTTGTGGTAAACAAACATGAGTTTGGATAAATGAATTCTCCATTTAATATTTGTGGGAGCCACTATAACCCCTGCATTATTAGAGGAAAAATGATAATATAGAGCTCAGCAAAATACCAGGAGAGGTAAGATAATGATGTAAATGATGCTGAGGGAATTGGCCAGTACATTTATCAAATGTTGGTGTGCTTTTGGTCATCTTTATCCTCTTTAGTGACTTCATCAATATCCTCATCATATATATCAATATCACTTAATCTCATTGTTACTGGAGCCAAGCCGTGCAGCAGACTACTGTAGTTACTTTTCTTCTTATTGTGAATCAAATTATTTTGGATCATGATTTCAGATTTTTTGTTTATTGTGGTAAATGTATGTGGCTAGGGCTTTCCACATCACAGTCAACCAGGAGCAGAAAACCAACCATAAACCAAGGAGGGCACAGCATTCAAGACCTGGACTTAATGACTGACTTCTTCCAGGAAATCCTCAAAGATCAAAAGTACCACACCCTATGGAAACAGAATCACCAGCTGAGGGCCAAGTTTTCCAACTCATGAGCCTATAGGGATCCTCTGCCATCTTCCCTTTCACAGGAATCAAGACATACAGCAGGCCCAGAAACTTTAGAATGGGATTATTAGACCACATCCAATGGAATATCTTAATTTTACATTTATGTTCCAAAGCATATTTTTAACTCATCAGACTAAAGGAATGTATTTTAGGCTCACAGGGCATCGATTTTCTTAAAGCATTGCTGTAGCATTCTACCACGATTTTAATGGTGGACTCTTGGGTACTGGCATAGGAGGCTGTTTTCTCTGATCTTAAAAAGCAGCTGACACTACATAAGGGAAGGAAGACGGTAGAGGAACAGTGGCTAAGATAAAAGATACGAGGAGCCATGATTTCCAGACACATTCTCCTTCCCACCTCAAATCTTCATTAACTTCGGGGTGTGGTATAATGTGAATTAATAAGAACTGATTCAAATCAACCAGAAGAGTATTACTGACTCACTAGGGATCTCTTTGCCAGATACTCAAGTTCTCATTACTCTATGCTTTAAAGCAATCTGCTATTGTCACCCTGTAAAAATTAGCTTTATTAAGCAGAACAAAGGCAATAAACAGTCCCTGCTTATTTGATTACAAGTATTTGTGGCTGTGGAAATGGGCTTGCTTGGCAACCTTTTTCTTATTCAGCCATCAGCGGATCCTTTGACCACCTTCTGATCCTCTCTAGAGAGCCCCATTGAAAGCTTGAGTCATGCTTAGCAAAGATTCCTATGCTGGGAGTTCCTTATGCATCACACATACATCAATGTGTTGGATGCTTTGGCAGGCAGAATAATGTCCTTCTTGAGGTGCTTATCTCCTGATCAACAGTGAGGGGGCATTGAGTCACTCAGCCTGTATGAAGTACCAGCCCTATTGCTCATATCCTTCAGGTATGCCCTAGACAGCAGGAGTATGTAAGCCCACTTAGAAATGATGGGTTTTTCAACTTTAAAGTGAGGATAATAATTCTATTTTGATGGTTTCCCGTTCATGTAGATAAGAGCAATGATTAACAATTGATATTCAAAAATGGAAGTAAAAAAGAAGACTAATCATATTTCTTATCCCCTCATTCATTTAACCAGAAACATACTATCTGAAAAGATGAGTTTTATCGAAGTGAGTATGCTTGCGTAGGAGAATTAATTACAAAGTTTTAAGAGTCTTGTTACAGTCTAATGAAGTCAGATTCAAGAGTACATTCCAGGAAGTTGGGGTGAGGGAGCAGATTAGGGCTGCTGGTCTAAAAGCAGTAAGATAATTGTGGCATGAAAAAGGCAGAAGAAACTTCTGTACCAAAAAATTTGGTTCCTTCTTAGAAATGTAAACCAAAACCCAAATAAGATAATAGCTCACTTGAGTCAGAATGGTTATTATCAAAGACAACAGCAGTATGTGCTTAAGAGAAAGTGGAGGAAAAGGAATCCTTGAACTCTGCTGATGGGAATGTAAAGCAGTCCTGCCATCACATGGAGCAGTATGAAGTTTCTTCATAAAGTTAAAAACAAAATCAGGTTAACAGGAACTGGAGAAGTGGCTCGCAGTTTAGAGCATTTATTCCTTTTGAAAAGGACTCAAGTTCAGTTTCAGGAACCAACAACATGGTTTACAACCATCTATAACTCTAGTTCTAGGGGATCTTACACCTTTTTCTGATTGCCATGAGCACTCATGTGGGGCACATTCATACAGCTAGGCAAAACATTTATTCACATAAAATAAAGTCGCTAAGCTTGAAAAAAATATTGTACTACCTTATAGCCCAGCAATTCCACTTCTGAGCCTTTACATCGTCTGTTGAGGTGTTTTCCTTCCATGATCACTGGAGCAAAATTCACATTGGTGAAGGAAAGTAAACAAGAAAAGTGTCCATCAGCTGGTGAATGGATGAAGAAAATGAGGAACATATACACAGTAGAACATGATTTATTCAGAAAAAGAATACTGCAGTTTACAGAAATTTAGATAGAAATGGAGAGAGATATGGTAAGAGAAACAGCAAGACACAGAAACAAAAGTCCAACATAATCTCCCAGATATATCTAACAAAAGAATCGCAGATGCCATAGAAGTGGAGAGTGGAATGGTTTTCAGAAGAGGCACAGCATCTGAGTGCTGACCATGGCAGTGGTTCCTGTACGTAACTGAGAACAAGGCTGCACTTGTGGCCACAACCCAGAGAAGTCTTCCTACTGTTCATTCTACGCACATTCTTCCTTTTACACTTTAAAGCTCCAATAACCTGACAGTAATTTAGGAATGAAAAAAATCTAAATTATTTACCATATTACATTTTTATCTCTTTATCTCTGTTTCTGCCATCAAAATACATATTCATATACCGCCCCCACACACAATAACACAGCTGTGGGGTGTGTGTGTAAAGCAATAATTAAAGATAAAGAGGTCATGAAGGAAGGGAGTATATGGGAGGACTTAGAGGGAAGAAACTGAAAGGAAAAATCATTTAATAATATTATAATCTCAGTAAATTATTTTTTAAAAAAGAAAAAACGGTGCTGCTTCAATCCTTTCTAGAAAATTTCCCCAACAATTTCTGGTTAAAGGCCTATCATTGTCTATTAGGGACTGTGGTATTGTCTCAGAAGACCCCCTCTAATTTAACAACCTACCACTGGGTCTTTGGTTCCTTGCACATAATGTCTGGGGGAATTCACCATCCTATTTTCTTTAAGTGTTTGTCAAAGCATTATACTTTAAAGCTTCAATAACTTGACAGTAATTTGGGAATGAAAAAAATCTAAATTATTTACCATATTACATTCTTATCTCTTTATCTCTATTTCTGCCATCAAAATACATATTCATATATCACCCCCACACACACAATAACACAGCTGTGGGGTGTGTGTGTGTTATGGAAACTTGATGCGCCCTATGCTAATGTACGTGTACCACACTACTCAGCCCAAAGATCTGAAACATTATACCTTTACGCCTACTTTACTACCCTACACACATTTAAAATCATGTGCAATTGCATCATAACTTGCATTGCCTACAAAAGGAAAAAAAAAAACAAAGGACTAGGTCATATTTTTTCTGCTCCTATGATACTATCCAGTTGAATATGGGGCACTATACGCTCAATGTTTGTTTGTGGGATAAATAATAATAATAATAATGGCAGCTTAATGATTTCTCACTTATTTTGAGAAAGCTTTCCTTCTCTACAGTTCTTTCTATCCAGGGTGTATTCTTTCATTAGAGTCAACCACCAATAGTTAAAAACAAAAGATCTCTTTACTTATGAAGCCTCTCTACTTTGCTTCCTGCTCTGTATTATCCTTAACTCAGCCTCATTTTGGAAGTAGATAGTGTGCACAGGTGATTCACATCACCCGCTTGAATTGTGGAGGGCGGTTTACAGGTGCAACATTAGATAATTTATGTGTGGGTTTTTCTTTATCTATCCTTTTTTAACAGGTGGGGCTTGACTTCCCCTCTAGCTCCTATTGAGTCCATTTAACTCTTTCATGTGGGTTAAATAACAGGCCTGTGTTATTGGCAAATGGTTTGCATACAGAATATGTCCACATAATATCAACATCCTTTGACTAATTTTCCTATAGGAGAGATACAAGAAAATTGCTATGAGCATTCAAAGAAGTTATTATATTCATTTTTAGGAAAACATATATGACTCAGGAGAGAGTTAAGCCATTAAACGCCTTGCCAAGTTCATGGAGTTAATAAGCAATGAGCTAGGGCTGATTTTGAGCTCCCTCAAGTACTAGATGATTGCTATTAGAACTATGTCCCATGGTCTCTGGAATACCAGGTTTGGGGTTTGGAACATGCTAGATCTGATTATCTATCCACTAGCCAATAAAGAAGAGTCAACCATTTTTTTTCTAACAGCAGTACAAATTGAAGACTTAGAGATTTGGAAGGCCATTAGTCTATCCCAAGAGATGAGTGCTACCTCCAAAAAGGACCTTTGAGGAAGGGTCTGAAAATTTAATTCAAGTAAAATTATAAGCTCATTTGTCCTCGGCATGGCTCACATATTCCTAATTAGAATTCTCATGACATGAGTTCAGAAGCAATGTAATACATATAAAACATGATTATTATTTTGTATAATGAAATATGTCAACCTCCATGGAAATTAAAGGAACTAATCATGTCTTATCAGTGACACTCAAATGCCATCATACCTCCACTGAATGTCATTTTTTTCAGGCAGGCCCATTACAGATCTATGATACCTTGATCTGAGAGAAGGCAGCTAGGTAGGTTTCAGGGAAGGAGGCATTGAAAGGCATCCATGGATTGAGTCACAGTCTGTAAAACCGGCAAACAAAATGCACAATACATCAGAAAACCAAGTCACAGTACTCACGGCAAGAAAATAAATGATTACAAGCTGCACGTGAAAAGACAGTAATGTTCTACCTGACAGCTACCCCTAGGCTGTTTCCAAAGGCAGAACTACTCATCGAGGTGGCAGCTGGGATCACACAGCCTCCTCAACATCCACTGCTTCTGCTGGTACTAGGCCTAAAACACAACCAGTAAGCTAGTAATAGCATCCCTTTGCATGATGTTTAACACATCCTAGGCTTGAGTAAAAATGTCTTACAAACGTTCACATTGCATTTATATTTTAATCCAAAATGAAACTGAAACCTAGAAGCTATGCATTGAGGTGTTCTTTGATTCAGTCAACTGACTGCCAAAAGAATGGGCTCTTGTTGCTGTGTGAGTCCAGTGGGGAAAAAAAAAATTAAAACACAGTCTCTAAGGTAGTGAGAGCCTCCTCTGAGACACACAATTGCCAGCAACACTACCACATTCTAAAGCTCTGCTGCAGAAAGAGTGTGCTGGGCCACCATAATCTCAAATCACCTAAATGACATTGTAAAAGTCCCAGTCTAAAGCAAAACAAAACACTGAGCATAAATACATTCTTGAGTGGCACACCAAAGTGAAGATCTCTTGTGCCAAAAGAAAGGTCTAGTTTAAAGGAAAAAAAGTCATCTAAGAAATTCTGAAATAGCCATTACTAAAACAAAGAAAAAAGTCAAATGCCTGCCATACTTAGAGTTCTAGAGTTTTCAAAATACATTTTACTTAGTATGATTTTTATTCCATTTTGAAGCATCATTGGAATTTTAATACAAATCTAACACACATTCAAAGAAAGAAAGGGGAAAAAAGGACACAAATTTTTCTTAGTTCTGACACATGCCAAGTATTTTTTTTATCTTATGCCTTAGCAACTAAAACAATGGCAAACAAAGTGAAACAGAGAAATGAGATGTTTCTGGGATTGGATGCAGGTGTGCAAGCTCCAGATGTAATGACTTTTTAATATGCCACTAGGAGAACCGTCTGGGACTACCTGATGCTAGCCATCCCAGCCAGACATAATCTCCATCTTATGGTTTATACTCCCATGGTACTCCCAGAACACACAGCCATTTCTTCCTTTAAGGATTTGGTTTTCTTTTTCAAGGATTTTAACATTTTTTCAAATATAATTAAGTCATTAAGAGCTTGGAGTAACGAATCTCGCATCTGACTCTGATCTTCACTTCTCTGATAAGAGAGAAGGGATTTAGGTTCTTTGAACTTTAGGTGCCTCGTCTATAGCATGGAATAGTAATGCTTGCCTTGTGAGATTGTGGGATAGTTAACTCCTGCCTCATGGGATGGTGGGAGGAATGACATCAGCTCCTTAATGTCTAAAATGGTATCAGATAATGATAGATCATCTCGAAAAGGTGTAATCACCAAGAGCGTAATCAAAGATAAACACAAATGTGCCAAAGGCTTAGCAATATCAGACTAAACCATGGTCTTTATTCTGAGGAGATGATAAAGCACAGCTTAGGGTAAAGATTGCAAGCAAGAGGCTCGGCTCATACAGCCCAAGACCCACAGCCCTGCTTCCTATGCTGCTACACTAAACTAAGAAGCGCTTGACCCATTATGGGATGAAAAGGCTTTGCCTGCTCTAAGCAAAGATTAAGACTTTTAGTGAAGCATTGAGCTTAGCGCTGAGCTGAAGCAATTGCCAGGTGTGCAAATCAAAGTTGATCTGTTTTCACCAACATTCCCTCTTCCTTTTCCTTTGTGTCTCTCTGAATGTTCTTCTCACGCACCTATGTGCACACAAGTCCATGAGCACGAGTTCACATATGCAAATTACAGATACATACATGAGGCCCTAGTGTTTAAACAGCCTGCATTTCTGACAAAGAAGAAATGTGGGATAAACATCATAGCTCTATGAGTGCAATTTAAATTCAGGGTCTGGTCCTCAAAAGTTATTGGTTAAGGGCAAGGTTTTCAGCCAGTTATTTCTCCATTCACTGGGAACCACTACTGGTATTCTATCTAGCAGATGCGGCCATGTTTTCTGTGGATTAAGGAGGTAAATGCAGACAATGACCTTGCCCTGAAAGACACTGTATTTTAGGAAATATTGAGAAGATTGACACAAGACACAGATTAAAACAATTTTAAGAATCATATTGTGGCAAGGGATATAAAGTAAATATGCTCATGGGTGCAGTGATTTAGAGTGTGGTTATACAAACACATTACAGGAAGAACATTCTGCTCCCAGCTCATTTCCTTTCAGATCCGATAGCTGGAAGGAATGACTGACAGTTCCCACCCAGGCACGCTACGGTTTCTATTCACATGGATGATGCCTCAGCTACAGCAATTAGGCTTTAAGAAAACTGAAAACAAAACAAAGAAATGGGTTAGGTTAAACGAAGGCGGGAAACAAAACTGGAAGGTAGAAAAATGGCAAGCTTGAGCGTTGGCTCCAACATGGGCCCAGCTAGGTGGGTGGTTGGCATCTTGGCTGAAAGAACAGCCGCACTGGGCTGCACATTTGACTTCGCAGAGCATTTGACTTTCTAGGCTTTCCTGCCAGTCTGTCCAGGAAGCTGATTTACCTCCTGATGGCCTGAACTCTCCCACCCTCAGGCAGGTTCCAGCACTCACACTGACAGCTCCAAAGCATGAACTCCATTTACATTGGGGACAAGGAGGCAGAAGCCACAAGAAGGTCTGGATTCCCTCACTCTTCAGGAAGATTCAAGGTCTGGGTTTTCATGGAACCAGAAATACAATGAGCAGTTATAAAGCTAATGTTGAGGAGATTTCCTCTGACCAAACTTTCCAGGTAGAAGGAAAGTCTCCCTATAGCTAAACAAAGGTCATTTTCCCTCCCCCAGAGCTTATTTTAAGCAACGTACACCTATGTTCTAAAGGATGCTATGGAAAAAAAACTTACATATATACAGGTATGTTGGTTCACTTCAGAAAATGCATTTTGAAAATGTACTCACCACAATGCCCACAATAACTCAGACATCTAAGAACCCTTCACCACCACAACTCAAAGAAGGGAAACACACAAACTCTACCACCAAAAAAAACATTAATAAAAAATAACTGGAGTTAACAACCACTGGTCATTAATATCACTTAATATCAGTGGACCCAATTCACCTATAAAAAGGCATAGGTTAAGAGAATGGATAAGAAAACAGGATCC
>LOEQ01005706.1:0-10451 GCA_001685075.1 Bramus lutescens
AATGGGCTTCCTCCTTTCCAGCATTCTCCTGTTCTCATTGCCCCGCCTCTAATTCCTGTCCGGTTGACCTGCCTATACTTCCTGCCTGGCCAATCAGCATTTTATTAAAATGCATGATTGACAGAATACAGACAATTTTCCCACACCATTTGTCCAGCCTTAAAATGAGGGGAGTTGCATAGTGTTATTGAAACTTGATATGCCATGTTTTGGTTGACATCCACAGGAGGCCTGGCCTTTTCTGAGTAGAAAAGGAGGAGGAGAGGATGGGTAGGACAGAGTGGAGATGGGCGAATAGGAGGAGAGGAGGGAGGGGCAACTGTAGTTGGAATGTAATAATTAATAATAATAATAATAAATCATTAAAAATTGAACAAATGTATCTGATAGAAACTGCCTCCCAACATTCCTTCCCATGCTGGGAAGCATTAACCTAGTTGTTACTTGGAGATGGCCTATCCCCATCCATACACATACTAACCCTAAGCCTAGCCCTAATCCTGAGTTCTGAGGAGGCTCCTGCTGAGTGAGTCGTTGACCTGAATCAGGCAGATTAGATGAGTTGTACAACTTCAGATGGATGTGTGCAGATCCTTTCCATGCTGACATTTGTCCTAGAGAGAGGCAGCCCATCTTAGAAAGAGCTTTTCTTGCTGTGATAAAACACTGCCATCAAAAGCAGCTCAGGGAGGAAAGGGTCTATTTCATCTCACAGCTTTCAGTCCACCATCCCGGGAAGTCAGGGCAGAGACTGAAGGCTGGAATCTAGAGGCGGATTGAAGCACAAGTCATGAGGAGTGCTGCATGCTAACTCATTCTCCGTGGTTTACTCAGCCTGGTTTCTGACAGGACACAGGGCCAGCAGCCTAAGGAGAGCAGTGCCCACCGTGAGTCAGGCCTGGCGTATCCACATCAATCAAGAAAATGAGGCACAGACTTGCCACAGGGCAGTCTGGTGGGTACATTTCTCAACTGAAGTTTCCTCTTCTAAAACCATCTCTATCTTGTGTCATGTTGATATAAAACGAGCCAGTGCACAGTCTAGAAGTTTCGGCGATCCAACAGGTGACTCTCAGGGGMTCTTAGAAAATGGGGTCAGTATCTGGGCKGTGGTGGCCTATGCCTTTAATSCCAGCACTCAGGAGTCAGAGGCAGGCAGATCTCTGTGAGTTCGAGGCCAGCCTGGTGTACAGAGCTAGTTCCAGGACAGGACCCAAAGCTGCAAAGAAACCCTGTCTCAAAAAGGAAAATGGGGTCAGTGCAGAAACAGAGGCAAGAAACAAAGGAAGGAAATGAAGCCCGGTTCATTGCTGAGCGCCTCTGCAAGAGTATCTGAAGTCAAATGGGATCTAGAGTGTATGAGTCAGAAAATACAGCATATGCCCTGTACAGACAAGTCAATTTCAAATGAACTTTTTGTTCTTTGAGACTGAAAATCCTTATTAATAAAATATATAGTACAGTAAAAAAGAAACCAATTAATAAAAGATTATAGGACAGTAAAGAACTTGAGAAAGAATATTTAATACTATTTAGGTTGGTTCTGATCAATTTTATAGGCAATTTCCTGATCCTGTTTGAATCATCAATATAAGGAATACCCTCATGTTTCCTCATATTAGAGGAAATCCGCATGGATTCTCCGAAGTGGCTTTCAAAAAAAAACCTTTTAAGACATACATGACATTAATAAAATATATAAATTGCAGAGAAAACTGTAGAGCTCAATAAAAGTCAATAAAAAATGCTAGTCTTTTGTTTCTAATAAATGAGGTTTCAAGATGCTACACAGAGGCAACAATGACCTGACTCTCAAGAACTGGGCAGGAGCATCATTGCATACCTGAATCCTAACCAGAAGCCTAATATACAACATGCTCTTAGAGCATATCACTGGATGGGTGGATGAGTGCTTAAAGATACTGCACAGCTGATCATGTCATAAATAATTAAAATCAATGCAGTAGAAGGATGGAAAGGTGAATAACCCATTACGTAACCCAAAACCTCCACCAAAGAGTTTTATTAGCTGTATTAATATTTACATGGAGATTTCCACTGGCTACTGTGAGGATGGTCTTAAGAAGGGCCGGTACCCTGACAAAAAGGTCATTGAAAGGCTCTAAACACAGCTGTCCACAAAGAACCAGAGCCATACCTAAAGAACACTTCTTTCCCCCCAATTCTGTCATCTCAACACTGACATACATGTGATGCTATAGACAGCCAAGGCAGAAAAAAAATAAACTTGATAAAAATAAGAAACTCCCGAGGACCTGAAATTGAAGGTCTCTCAAATGGAGCATCCTCTGTTGCCACAAAGCTCTTGGCTGAATGTGAGGCAGAGCAATGGCCCCTTGCAAATGATCTCGGCTCGCTGTGACTCTGAAGATTTAGTTCGTTTTTACAAATGGAAATAATAAGCCCAGAGGAAATATTATGAAAATGAATCTGTAAACACTGAAATTGAATGTAATCGTGAGCAAGTCCTATCTTAGACTAATGAAGAATAAATTATGCTGCAATGCAGGCTAAGATTTGTTTCTCAGCATGAATGCTGGGAGGAAAAGCCTGCATGATTCTGCACTTCAAGATAAAACTGGATGAGATGCTGACATACTGACCCATGTTTGGATGTCTGGAAAGGTTCACAAGGCAGTCACCTGAGCTGGAAAAGGGCAAAAACATCACAACTTCTTTGCAGGAGCCACATTTATTGCTCAAAACTTTTTCTGATTTTATTCTCACTTTTTCCTTATTTTCTGCTTACCGAAGACGAGGGGTTTGTGAGCTTCCTAAGCTACATTTCACGGAGATCTGCTGATCTGCGTGCTGTTATTCCCCACCCAGCCAACGATACTGCTGATAGTGGTGTTGGATTTTGGAATGAGGCTTTTAAGGCTTTCTCATTATCACAGTGTCCTTTCTCCTTTTTTTTCCCAGTTAAATCACAAATTCAATTCAGTTGACACCATCTATTATGCCTGTTATGGGCATTGTCTGAAATCTATCATTGCGCATACTCGCTGACCAGAGTGTTAACTCAATTCTGCAGGTTTTCTTTATTTGAGATACATTTCCACTCTGGACATCTGAGATGAATGCACCTATTCAGTCTTCCAGGTTGTTAATGAAAGTCTGTCAGACAAATTCTCATCTCAGCCATCTATACTTTTTCAGATCTTTACTCCCAATCCCCTAACTCTAATCCATTATGAGCCATAGCACTAACTTTTGTGTACGTGCGGCTCCTGATTCCATTATCATCGGAACCTAGTTGTAGCAACCAGTCTCCAGTGATGATCTCCCTCTTATCTACACACTCTCAAATAGAGCTACGACAAAGGGAGGATCATGGAAATGACAGATTGTGGTTGAAAGTGTAGATTCCAAAGTCCAAGTGACTTTTGTTCTATTTGGGATTACATAATCTGTCAGATACCTATCAATACTCTGTGAGGACACTCAAGGATCCTCATGAGAGAGGACCTGAAGACTCTTGCTAACATCTAGCATTCAGTTGCTGCCAACAACTTGTCAAGCATGAGCCTGAGTCACACTTGAAGTGGGTTGGTCCACTAGTCCCAGTCAAGACTTCAAATGACTGCAATCCGAGCCCAAATTTAGACTGTAATGTCTTGACATCCCAAATTCTAAAATGATTTATCCAGTTTAGAAATTCACCCTGTTTATAGGCAAAGACAGTATCCGAAGGGGCAGCACATTTGCATCAGGGATGATAGAATTTTGGCACAAATCTTGGTGCATCCCTTTATTGTGGGCAGCCGTTATCTCCCACAGTTCCACTGCAGCCTGGCCTCTGTTGTCTCAGCCTTGATTAGGTGAGGAAGGAGACTGAGCACCTCACAGCAGGAAAACTTAAGTATGTAGGCTTCAGTAACCTTGAAGGACATATACAACATTGGTGCAGGAAGTTTTGTACTGGGGAAGGGCTGTCTTGTAAAGCTACATCCTCTTCAAGTTCTCCTTCCTTTAGAAATTAACTTAGCCAAATCCTCTTCTCCTGCTATAAAAAGGAAGCTGTTCATAATCTACAAAGAGAGGGTTGTCCAGAAACTGAAAATTTTAGCTTGGTAATTGTGTTTTGTTTTCAATATCTATAGGACTCTATATGCATAGCTTTATGAGCCCAAGACTTTTCACATCCACCATCAAAGAGACTGATCTGCAAACTCTTTGGTGGACAATGAACGACAAAAGCAAATGAAACGTCCTCCAGATATCACCTTCTGTGAAAACTGCTCTTCCCTTGGCTGAAGCCTAGTTAATCACTGGGCTCAAAACCATAAAGAGGATGCGACAGTGGCACAAGGTGAGGTTTGGGATTGTGCCCTTCACCGCTCTCCAGTTCAATCAGAGACTTGTCTTTATGATTGGGTATAAAATGTGTCCAAAGGCTGCTCCGTACTAGAGTTCAGAAGACGTCCAAAAGGCTAGCAATTGAAATGAGAAGAAAATCATCCCCTGGCTTGAAAACACAACTTTATCCATGGGACAATGACAGACAATAAATGTGGAGCTACATGTAGTCATTTTTATAGGTACTTTATGACTATAATAACCAGAAGTTCTACCCAGGCCTGAGGTGCAGTCATGGTTTACGGAAATGATCATTCTGTTTAGCTCTTTCTCCAAGTCTTCTTGTTGCGTTCATCACAAAAAATGAGTTAGTGATTTCTAATTATGTATAAATATATAAATATATGCCTTTCTTTTTTGAGAACAGAAATTAACTTGAAATTTTGCCTTCTTGCTTCTTTTATACTAATTAATGCTTTTTTATTGCATCCCATTTATACTTAATGGTGCATCCAACAGCACTACAAATTAAAGATGTAAATGATGTTAAATTTTTTTATAGGTTTAGCGTTTTTAAAAATACTTGTAATATGTCATGGGGAAATAAAAGGAAATTATCAGGCTTGGTTCATTTCCTAGGTTAGAAAAGAATACTTGGCAACTTTCTTCCTTAATTGAAAGTGTGGTTCCTTCGTGGTCCTACTTAATTCCTTTAAGCCCATTCAGCCAGCCAGAGAGGCATTTGAGCAAGTCATTACCACATGTGAATGCATTAGCTCAGAAATTGATTAATCCATCATGTGAATGTTTCCAACTACGCCAAGGCAGACAACAAAATTCTAATGAAAACCCATTGTACATGGTGAGGGACATAACCCTTGACAAGCAGCTGCAATCAATCCGAAGGCATCAGTTAACATTTTTCAGAGTTGGTTTTGTTGTGCTCTGTAGTTTAACAAGATTGAAGATGTGGCTGGGTCAAATGAAGCAGAATATTGCCTGCACAGTGGAGTGGAGTTGGTTAGTGATGCTAGTGGCTGGAATAAGAGAAGAAACATTGCATGTGATTTCCGAAAAGGTTGCTTCACTTAATAGATGTGAAACTAAATACCTGACCTACGATTTTTCTTGTTTTTCTTATCTTCTTAGTGATCAGCTCACTTAACACCTTCGTAAATTCTGCATTTACATTAGGAAGAGCACTTGGTAAACATTAATCATTTAAGCCTGGTTTATAAGAAGAAATTCCTTATTGCAAGGCAATCTCTCCTATTTTATTGATATAAGAAAAGACAAAAAATTAGAAGAGTTGTTCGAGATCAGAAAATGGCTAAGTATGTGGCCTGAACTTGATTTTACAATACATAATTATCTTCTAGATGATATATTTTCCTTTTTTACAAAATAAAACCCACAGATATTAAGCACAAAATTGATATTTTATTCTCAACACTTTAAAGTGTGGATCAGCATGTACTACTGCTTTTGAATGCTATACCATAACTAAGAACTCAAGTTATCCTGTGTACCATTGCAGGGATTAAGAAAATACCAATATCCTAAGGTCAGGACCGTGAGTCCCTGAATCTATGTAATTATAGCTCTCTTCCCAATACTCCAAGTAACACACATGTCAACAATTGTTAAAAAGTAAAAATTGTTGCCAAATAATTTTAGTAAATTTGTTAAGTGATAATTAATAAAATCAAGACCATTAAAAAGTGTTTGTCAAAATATTTTAACACAAAAATAAAGATAACTCCACATACCTAAAATTATCAGTAGAAAAAAATAATCTCAATGTTTCATTTACCTCTTGGGTCTTTTTTGTTTATTGTTTGTTTGTTATGAGTTCTGAGAAATTCTTTAAAGAATTCTTACAATTACTTTAAAGAAGAGCATCCAATTTCACCCAATTTAATGGTAAATATATATAAACGAGTATAATCTACTTGTCAGGCTAGAAAAACCCTGCCTCATAACAGCATCATCAAAGCAGAGTAAAAACAACACAAGAGATGGAACAGAAATTTATGCCAAAATAAATGCCATAATTTAATATTTGACAAAAGTGAGTTTACAGATCAAATGAAAAAATGTGATTATATGATTAATTATGTTCAGTGGCAGTGATTTGGAATAGAATATCTCAAATTCTCTACCAAAATAAACACCAGATGGCTCAAAAGTTTAGTTTCAAGAGCATGTGATCATTGAGAAAGAGAGAGAGAGAGAGAGATTGTATCCTTTATAAAGCAAAGTATATGCATTGCATGAAATCTATACTCTAAAATTTTGATGAATTTGATAGTACAAATATAAGTCTGTACCAGAGACGAACAATATCTCAGAAACAAATAAAATAATCTGAAAAAATAGTGAAATTAAGAAAACAAGACATCAATCTTTGTTTTAGTATAGAAAGGATAGATATTTAATGAAAAGTACAGGAGGTTGGAGAGATAGCCCAGTGGTTAAGAGCACTGACTGCTCTTATTGATGAATTGGGTTCAATTTCCAGGAACCACATAGCAGCTCACAACTGTCTATAATTCCAAGATCTGACACTCACACATAGACATACAAGCCAAGAACATGAACTTACTGATGTTTTAAAAATAAAAACATAAATACATCATTCAAAATATGTCTTTTGTTTTGCCTATAAATGGTAATTGAAGATACATTTATATATAAATGGAAATTGAAGATACATTTATATATAAATGGTAATTGAAGATACATTTACATATAAATGGTAATTGAAGATACATTTATAGTAGTTTTCATCCAATCAATGAACAAAGTTCATTAGTTTGATAGTACGCTGAATTAGAGAGGAAACAATTTATTAACTAGATCAATTGTTTCCTATAGGAATGAAAACGGAAGTTCACACGGTCTCTAGGAGAGTCAGGGGCTTCCTTCTCCCCTTTTCTGTCCATTCTCTTAAGCTTCCCTCCATTCTTTTCTTGGGTGTTTCTCTGTATCCTATGTATCTCATTTCTGTGCACAGTATCCTCACACTGCTTTGCCAGTTGACTTCAAGTTGGTGTCGTTGAACAGAAGATGCTGGACAGGCCAGAGTGACTTACCTTTGGAAGGTATACCTGATAGCAAGCAAATTAAACATTAGTCAGATTTAATTTCTATTTCTGAGAATGACTGGTTACTGGCAAGGGTTGATTTGGAAGCAATTGTAGTTAGTATCAAGCCCCTATTCCATTGAGAAAATCAACTGTGTGCCACCCTAAACCTCAAGAATTCAACCAGAAAAAAAAAGATCTTGTAGCAGAGAAACATACTAACTTCTTTGTAGATAACTTATTTGTTATTGATCTCTCGAATGCCTCTTTCTTCTGTATATTTCAAAATATTTTTTAAATCCAGAAAATATCTTTGCTGATGGGGATCTAAACAGCTGATGTTATTTAGTTTGTGAACAACAAAATGTTAAAATCCTAGCAAAGTTCCAGCACTGAAGTGGCATGCCATCTGCCTCTCTAGACAGCCAGACCTTGTGCCTGTGTCCAGCTGGCTCCCCAGGAGCCATCTGCATCTCAGGAAGCCATCAGAACTCTGCCTGAGGAAGAAGATGCTGAAGAAGGAGCTTAGAAATGGGTTCTGAAAGATGTCAGAATTTACCAGGAGTACGACAAGGAAATGTGGCTTTTGAAGAAGAAAAACCTGCAGGTGGGAGAACAAGCAGGGGAAAATGAGAGTGTATTTAAAGATGAGAGGGGATTTTGTGTGTTTGTAAAGTCTAACTGGGAGAAGGACAAAAAGTGCTGCAGTGAGGTGGACAAGATCTGGCCAACTTCTGGGGAGGAGCTGGATCTGTTTCCAAGTGTGTTCCACTAAGCACAGTGACTGAGTGGTGCTCAACAGAACTAAAACAAAACTCCCAACAAAAGATCGCAACTGGGAATCATAGTAGACAATTAAAATTACACATAGAAGAATCGATGTTAGAACTCTGAGAAGCGGAGCGATATGAAATCTTATTTCCTTTTGATCCAGAATTCCAAATGTGTATTTTATAGGAAACAAGAAGGATACTCAAGAATTCACAGAACATTGTTGGAAGGGACAAGCTGCTTCAGATTCCTGGTGCTATAGGCAGAGCTTTGATGTGAATGTTCAGGTCCCCTGTAACTTTCTCAAATCAGTGGATAAGGTAATGAGGATTTCTGGTGTTTGAAAATTAACATTTCTGTGTCTGTTTCATGAATTTAAAGAACATTAGTCAGATTTAATTTCTATTTCTGAGAATGACAGGTTTAGAACCTGGAAAAGAGAAATACAAATTAGATAATAATATTATCTACTTTTTACCTGTTTCTCACTGAGGAGAACTTGATGCTCTATGTAATTATATTTGCTATATAAAACTGTTTTAGTTAACTACCTAGAAAACCGTCTATTTATTTCTATTTGAGAGTTTTTCCATTATTTTCTTATTGTTTATTTTCTTCTACAATGTGCCAAACTACTAGATTGGAAGACGAAGGAGATACTAGAAAAGGGAATATTTGTCCTTCCTTCCTTCCTTCCTTCCTTCCTTCCTTCCTTCCTTCCTTCCTTCCTTCCTTCATCCCTCCCTCCCTTCCTTCCTTCACACCTTCCTTCCTTCCTTTGTCTCCTATCACCTACCAGTCCATCCAACATGAGCCACCTGTCCCTTCTTCTCTAGAATTAAGAGCATCCTATGTCTGGTTGAAATGAATAAAGCGATAAATCAACACCCCTCTGCTGAACACTGAAAGCTAAAAGAGAGAAAGAAATTGCTCTTGCCTTTGCACTCAGTATATCAAAGTAATTTATGCCAGGAGCACTCTGACTGCTTTCATACATATTCTGTTTTAAATAAAATCGATATCTCTAAACCTGCAATAGCTTTCTTTGTAAAGCTCTTTAAGAGTAAAAATAAAAGTTTTTGAGATCCGATTCTCTTAGGATTAAATTAGAGATTTGTTGCCTCACAAAACCACTCAGACTAAGGTGAAGAGAACATATTAGTTAGTGACCATCTGCTGACTAGGAATTAAGCAAGGAGAATTCACATATAAATGGATCAAAGAAGAGTTAATTGTTTAATTTTAACAAGAAACAAAGGTCTAAAGAATGACATAGGTTTGGCACTAACTCTGAAGACAGGACCAGTTGGTGGGTCTGGGAAGGCTTCCTTTTATCCAAAGAGCATCTCGAAGAATGGCCAGTAGATCAGGCCCTGCTGTGGTATTCTGTAAATTCCATAGATGGAAAAGCAAGGCAGCTACTCTTTATGTGTGTGAAGTTCTTATTTTTTTTAAGTTTTATTTGTTATGCATACAGTGTTCTGCCTGCATGTATGCCTGCAGGCCAGAAAAAGCTATTATATCTTATTACAGTTGGCTGTAAGTTACCATATGGTTGCTGAGAATTGAACTCAGGACCTCTGGAAGAACAGTCAGTGCTCTTAACTGCTGAACCATCCCTCCAGCCCCTCTTTATGTGAGACATTGTCTAACTATATAGGTCTAGCTGGGCCAGAACTCACTCTGTAGACCAGTTGTCCTTAAACTCAGGGAACTGCACTAGAGAGCACCATGCCTGATTTGTTCCCAGGTTTTTAAGGTATCAGTAGTACCAAAGACAGCTACTTTTGTTGTGATTGCCTTCTGTTTAGCACTACTTTCTACCCCTGAGGATCCTGTGAAATATTTTTACAATCTTCTCCGGTTTGTGGGATTAGAGACTGGGGTATAAAGATTTGAAGGAATTGTCCAGGGCCATATCACAGGGATTTTACCAGGACCTCTCATGAGGCTGTCTAGTTCTGCATTATCCATGCTAACCCCATTCTATTACTTCTTTAGAATCCCATGGTCTCTGTACATAAGGTTCCATCATTAATATAAAGGCACCTTAAGTAACAGATCCTATTTTATGATGGGAAAACTGAGGTCTAAATATGAAGTATCTTGCCTCATCTCCATGCCTCTCTGTCTGTTTGGAAGCCCATATTCTTCAACTAGAAGAGATTTCTGAAGTGCTGGTCAAAGAAGAAAGAACAAGAAATTGCCTCTCAGTCCCAGTCCAGCTGGCCTTGGTGAGCTCCCATTAGAACAGTGCCGTCATCTCAGTGGGTG
>LOEQ01005706.1:11210-38712 GCA_001685075.1 Bramus lutescens
CCCACCAGCAATGAATGAGTGTTCCCCTTACTCCACATCCTCTCCAGCAAAAGTTATCTTTGGTATTTTTGATTTTAGCCATTCTGACAGGAGTAAGATGGGTGGAAATTTTTAATAAAAAAAAAGAAAAGAAATTGCCTCTCACCCTGACATGCTTGTACTACTCACTCTCAAACAGACAATACTAGGTTGTCATATATCTTTCTTTCTAGCTTCACCCTTATGAGTTAGAAGCTGGCATTCTAAAGTCAGACAGGCATGGAATGAAGAATTCCCAGTTCGCATGAGTTACTGGAATCATTAGCTCTGGGCTGGTTATATTTTCTGGGACCAAGTTAAACCATTTAATAGGGCTGATGCTCATTCAATGAGCTGAGGGGTTGTGATTATGAATTTGAACCTCTAAGACAACATGGAACATGTAGAACGTGCTTGATAAAGGACTGTTATCATAATTACTGCCAACGAAGTTTCTCCTGTCTTCTAAAGCTTCTCTCCGACCATCCTCTAGGGTACTCTTCCTCAGAAAGAGAAATGCCATAATATACTCACACTGTGGTGGGTGAGATATCATATAAAATCAAAACAGACCTCTGATTCAGAGGACAGGTCATCTTAGGGTTTCCTGTAGGAAATTAGATAGGATTCAAATTCTAAATTCAATCTTCTAGACAAATATTACTATTCTTAGTCCCTGGAGTTTCTGATGAATTTACTGCCTCTTGGTTTTCCATGCAGGACACATAGCTTTGTTTTTTGGGAGAGACTGGTAGGAGAAAATTATCTGTGAATAAGTTGCCCAAGTGGGATACTAACCAGACAAATATAGTGTTTCTATCTCTCCAGAAAATGGAATAACATATAGAAAATGCTTATTGCTTGCTGACTATTAGATGTTGTATACATAGTCTCTGAATGGATAGTTCATTTATTTCTTAAATGGATATATGTGAAATTGGATCCAAAAGCTTATGATTATCCATAAAGAGATATAAACATCAAGGGTAGGCATGAATATTTATTCTTAATTGAACAAGATCAAAAGTTTATTCATGTTACATTTTATTAGTTCCTGGCTCTCAGCCAGGTATTTGCAAGTTCTTGGCCTACGAGAACTGAAAACATGGATTCATACAGATCTGTAAAAGAAGTGAGACATTATCTGGAGTAAAGCAATGTCAAAAACATGTAAACTGTCAAGATTGACAGCAACTACATCAATGGAAGCACTCATAAACAAACAAACAAACAAACAAAAAACCTCAGGAATTGTTAGGTGCTTCCTTTATGGAATTCAAGAGAAGGAATAGTTTGGTTACTAAAAGTCAAAGTTGGATGGTTCTATCATTTGATTGAATTTGATTGACATACTAGGTCATATATTCATTTAAGTCATGTATTCATTTTTTCTTATTGCCTATGATCCTTTTCATAATGCATCTGAATTTAATCATACACACACCCAAATATGCATGTGAATAAAATGGTTAATGGTATATTTTCTATGCAAATTATATAGTTTTGCCTTCCAGTGCATGCATCCAAATACAAGCATTTAGACTGTAGCAAGCTTTCTGTTCTTCATACCTGGATACTTTGGGAATACACTCAAACAAAAATTGTCTAAATCGGATTGTTTCTAGTGTTGAGGAAATCTATACCTTTGTTTATAGGTAGGCATATGTGTAGCCTGGTACAGGTGGGGGGTTGGGGGCTCTGAGGCTGTTAGGTGCATTGTTTGGAGAGGGTTGTGTGTGCATTGTTCATGCAGATGAAGGAGCAAGTATGTTGAGTGCATTCTTATAAGGGGATGGGTATGCACAACCAAAAACAAATACAGTCCTAGGTTACCAAATTGTTCCCTAAGGTATCTGACCTCATTAACAGTTTCCCCCTAAGTATGAGTACATGCTAAACCCTGGAGAACTGAAGGATAAAGAGTTTCAATGTACAGTATTAGTGTTTGGAAGATGAACATAATGTGCCAGTTACTAGCAAGTTTTGAAGTCAGATTTCTTGGCTTCAAATTGATCTCCATCACTTAGAAACTTTCCTGTGTTAGTTGACTATAAAGGATGGATAATTGATTTATACACAGAGAAAAATGTCAAGTTCTTAGAATGATTTCTAGCATTTAAAAAGCAATAGATAAATGGTAGATATTTTGTACTGCCAAAGTTAAAGCTGGATATAATCTTAACAGTTAACTAATCCAATAAATTAATTTCACAGGAGATGTTAGGAACCCAGAAAAGTAATGAAAAATAGTAAGCCTTAGCTAGGTCAACCACCAAAATGTAGTAAGTGCTTGGTGAACATGAATTTCTTTGTGGCTTTTCATATAGAAAATCATAGTTTTAGGCAAGAGATTAAAATAGCATTCCTAAGGGAAAATCCAGTTCACTTTATGGCTACAAAATTTGTGAGTAGAGAATTATAGTATTAAAATATGTGATTAATACAGCTCAATGTACCCTGACATTCAGCCCAACATGGAAGGGGCTGGAGATTAAGTTCAAGCTTTGGCTAATGGCTCAATCAATCATGCTTACATAATAGATCCTTAATAAAAAATCTTTGGACACTGAAGCACATGAGCTTCAAGGACATGAGCTAAAGGGCAAAAGCATTCTTGGATAAGGTAGTTCTACATATATTGCTGAATATTGGCTGAGACACAGATTCTACGGAAGAAGTATCTGATTTGAAAGCTTCATTGATCTTATATGTGACTCTTCTTGTGATTGGTGCTGATTTATAGCTTCATGTGCTGTAAGACTATAATCATATGGATGGTCCTTTTGCAAGTTCTTTAAGTCATTTTACTGAATTATTGAACATGAAGAATAAGAAAAATCCTGTTCAATTTTTACAATCAGTTGGTAGGAGCCATGAATAGTCAAGGGAACTTACATCTACTCTGTGATGGTAGAGAAGTCGTCTCAAGGAATCTGCTCTTTACCTGTGAAATTGCTTCTAATTCTAGGTAGGATTTTATTATAGTACCAATAAACAAATTGGAGATGAAGTCAGAATGAAATAAGATTTGAGTCACATAAATTATTGAACTCAAAATATTTAGCCATATCAACAACTGGAGATAAAAATAGACAGAAATTGTGTTGATAGAAATGATGCTTGATGTGTGGCTTGGACAGTGTTAGTTGAATTATTACTGGAATGAACTCTGAGAACAGAAGGGATGATTGAACAGGTGGGTTTCATAAATGACTAGTGTGAAATAGAAATTCTACCCGAGCCACCAAATTCTAATGTTCTTTCTACATAGTTAGGCAACCTTATGGTAGGTTAAATATTTACAGTGAAATCTTCAACTTGCACTATGTTTTATGTTGCAAAATACTTCACATCTGTGAGCTTATTCAGTTATCATAAAATTCAAGGGAGGTTAAATACAATACTAAGAAAGAGTTCACACCATTATGAAATGATTCTGGAAACTGAGTTTATTCCCAAGAACCTAAACGTGAACATCAGAGTTAAGGAGGTGGAATCCTCCAGAGCACACATCAGAGGATGCAATTCAAGTGATGTAGCTGCTGTGAGTTTAGATTTTTCCCACCTGACCCCCTAAAAATATGGTATAACATGCCTGCTCTTGTCCGTACTCACGCCATGTGATGCTCATCTGCCGTATTGCAACACAGCATGATGATCTCACTAAACATGGCTAATCAGTCTTAGACTTTTAGACTCTCAAACTCTGGGCTACATAAGGGTCTTTTCTTTATAGAATAATTTAATTCACCACATTCATTATGGTGATGCAAAAAGGAAATAAAGAGAACCGCCAAATAAAACATTTCATACATGTTTTTATACTTTTATCTAAAGGAAATTTCACTCCACTGGAGTTCCACTGACCCTAATGTGCCTCAGACACACCAAGTGTATTGCTCTCTAAGAACCTTTTCAGTCACTATTTCTTGGTCTTGGAAGTTCTCCCAAACCACATGATCCCAAATCACTGTCAAGGAGTTCTTTCCTGACCAGCTGTCTACAGGAACACACCTCTGTCTTCTTTACTGATTTGTTTTCACGTGGGTACTTATCACTGACATTATTGCATGTGATTTTATGTTTATTATATGTCCCCATGCTTAAAAGTAGAAGTCAAAATAGAAGCAGTGACTTTATTTTATTCACATCCATGCTTCAAATATCCACTGTAATCCTGGCACATAGCACTTTAAAATAAATTTTGATTAAATGAAAGAATTTATGAGCTGAGTAGAGTTGCTGGGTCAGCCAAAGACTGAGCATTTAGCGTTAATAGCTGCTGCCAAATTGCTTCAGAAGGTTTATGCTCTCATCACGCTTTCCCATTTTGAACCAGCACTGTTTGATGGGCAGACTGATGATCTTTGGTATTAGGGAATCAGAGGTAGGAAGATCACAAGTTGAAGGTCTTCTTGGGCTACAGAGTGAATTTAAGGCTAGCTTGGACAACTTAGTGAGAAACAAAAGGAAAAAGATGAAGGCTGGGGACATTTACCATTGGCACAATGGCTGACTAGTATGAATAAGACTCTAGGTTCGGTTGCCATAGTTAGGGGTTTATAAGTATGCTTGGCTTCATTCAGTTTGATTATTAATGCTTTCTCAGCCTCTAGGGAGATTATATATATTCATTAATATATGTGTTCATCCTCTATTGTTCCATTTCTTTGTTTACTTTTAAATTTTTAAATTTCTGAGAGTTTCCTTACAAAGTTCTGTATTTACACCATTTCTACCTCCCTAACTCTCTTCCTCTATCTTCTCCTATAACCCTCAATCCCTCTTAAATTCATGATCTCCTTTTAAATTGTTATTATTACATGTATACATAATTGTACAAACATACACATATATACATTTATAAGCACATATACATACATACAACCTCAGAGTCCTCCAGTTATTGTTGTTCATATGTATGTGTACTTAGGGCTGATCACTTGGGATTAATAACTCTGGTGGTTTGAATAAGAATGGTCCCCATAGATTCATACATTTGAATGATTAGTCATCAAGGAGTGGAGCTCTTTAATAGAACTGAAGGATTAGGTATGGCTTTTGATTTATCAAAAGCCCATGCTGGGTCTAGTTCTCTCTGTCTACAGATCAGGATGTTGCTCTCAGCTACTTTATCCAGGACCATGCCTGCCTGCTGTTATGTTCCCCACTGCCATACACCCTGCTATGATGATAATGAACTAAACTTCTGAGACTGTAAGCAAGCCCCCAATTAAATACTTTCTTTCATGACTTGCCATGCCCATGGTGTCTCTTTACAACAATAGAACAGTGACTAAGATAGTAACCTAACTATCCCTATCGAAATCATCTTCATTTTCTCCTTTGGCTGTGAGAGCCCATTCTGTCATTTGATATTTAGCTTCTCTTATATAATGAACATGCTTCCTCTTCACTGTTTTAGACCACCTTGTACAACAAAGGATGTGTTTGTTGTTTTTGTTTTATGATATCAAGCTTACGGTCTTTATTTTATAAAGATTCTGTCTAGAATCAGATCACAGCAATGTTTCTGTATAAGATGATAATGTCCACAGAGATTCTTGACCACCCTAGAAATGCCAAGGCCCTGTCCTAATCATAGACCTGCTTATGGAATGAGGGGCAATACCCTCTTTGTTCTACAGCTCAGAAATATGTACCTTTGGAAACAGCATTAGCCTGTCTCTGCTTTCACCTTCCCCCTTATTAAATGAGACTCAAACAGCTTGTCACACTCACTCCCAGAGGGCTTGTAAGGATCAAATGAAATGATCAATATAAAAGTACAGGAGATACTGAAGGTAAGTAGCCGAGAGGAAAATCAGAGATATCCAAAGTCGGAGCACTCCCTGAACACTGTTTTCTAGGAAAATGAAAAATTTGGAAGGAGGAAATTCTTTTAAGGAAACTAATTCTGTAGCTGCTTCCATATGTGACTTATATAATTCATAAGCATCCTGAATCTTCTTATACAGTAGAACAGATCACTGGGAGTGAGGCCAGCTGAACTCTTTCCCATTTGTTTTTTACATTAATGTTACTACACTGCACACATCCAGTCTCTCTGGGTTGCTGCTTTGTTTTTTTTTAATAAAAAATTCCAAAATAACTGTGTCTCAAAGAACTTTAACAAGAATCAAATGTGTTTTGGAAGCATAATATATATTAAAAGCTTTATAACAATTTTTAAGAATTATATAAATTCCTATAAAAGCGGGTTATATATGTTGTTTGAGGTTTTACTATATTTCTTCTTCTTGAATTCTTGTGTTGAAGCTGTTCTATGCCCATCATTGTTGTGTAAATAAAATGCCAATTTTAACTGGCAAGAAAATTACTGATCAATACCTATAAATAAGTATATGACTAATCTTCTCTTCATATCCCAGAGCATATTCATTGTTCTGAGTGACAGAAGTGATACAATTACTCTGCCTTTCCATTCTTTAAGTACCTATAGCCATTGGTATAAATTCACATACAGTATGGGGTTCTTTTCCTTGTTTAAGGATCATAACATAGCTTAATGTAAGAATTATAGTTGGGATGATAGAGAATCTATGAGCATTTAAATTTGCCTCATTATAAAGCCCCATTATGATTCCCCCCATTTAAATCCCCATTTATTTCACATGATTAAAATGCTAAATGAGAAGAACTCAATTAAAAGTAACAACCGACAAGCAGAGGAACCATAAATTCTCCAGATAAGATTCTAGATAACAATGGTCTTTAGAAAAGATAAGGAACCAATGAAGAGAGTCTGGACTCATAATAAAAGAGAAAAAGATGCACTGCAAAAGGGCTTCAGTGATGAACTGTTTACCAGACGTTCTAAGGGGAAATGAAGAGAAAAGGAATACAAATTGGAGGATCAAAGGGGAGTATGGTTTCTCATGGAAATTTCCTCCTACCTTGCCATGATAACATTGTCTGCTCTGGCATGGTTGCTTTACCCCCAACAAGTGCAGCCCTGTAAGGACTTTACCACACTTGCTTCTGTGGTCTATAGGAAATATTAATCATGCCAATGTTAAAATCAGAATTTTTGTTTATAGGTATTCAGTGGAATCCAGGTAGGGGGAGGTCAGAGAGTTGCCCATGTTCGCAGCTTGTAGTGGGCAAGTAACAGAGGTGCTTGACACAAAACAGGAGTCCCATAAATGGACGCCCCAGGATTGGCACGCTCATTCCCTCACTTGACTGTCTTTGACATCTCTGCTTTATGTTTTCCTTCATTTTTGGTTCTTTCCTTTCCTCCATTAAGCACAATATTTTGAAACAGGTGTGGAAAGAAAAAAAAGGGGGGTCTATTTGGATCTGCCTCCAAAAGAACAAGTTAAGTCTTATGATTTTATATCTACCCCTGTTATTCAGAAGAGTGAATTTTCTCTGAGATCTGCAGAGTATATTATCCATAGAGTTACATATAGAATAGTAGAGTAGCTATCCATATAGCTGCTTATAGACTAATTCATTGATAGCCATGTGCCAGGCACCTTTCACTGATAGAACACAGTATGCTTTCTCTCCCAAAGCGTATTTCAAGAATCCATTACTTTGGTGTGAGGAGAAACACTCCAGTGTGGACATATCACAAACAGGAAACAAGAAAAGAAAGCAGACTGTACTTTAAAGACAAAGGGTAACTCATGGTACAACCCTGTTTTATTTTCTCCTGCAGAAGTTTAGATTCTGTGGAAATGGGATATCTCTTGAAAATGATTCAAACATCCAGGCTTCTGTGGGCCTCATGCTTCTGGAAACTCAACGTCATCTACAGCAGGTGTAAACTGATTTTGCACAGCAGCAGATCTCCCTGTCCTTTCCCTTACATGATGAAGAGGTTCTTCAGTCTTGGGGCACCACACATGACCGTATAGATATTTCGGAATGTTCATAGAACATAAAACCTTCATTTTGGAAACATTTAGGTTATAAAACTGCTTACTTTCCAGTGGAAAAATAATAGTAAGAGGCTTCCAAAGCCCACTTAGTTCCTTGAGCTGTTTGGAGACGGAATCTTCATGTGATTGATTCAGCTCCACACAGGTCAGCAGGTCAGTGCCACTGCTGGAGAAAGAATGAGGTTATGTTGCAGGCCTTCAGTTCTAGAGTCCTCATTCAGCCGTTTCTGGACATTTAATCCTGTCAGTCACATCAGTCACCCCTCATCTCTAGGTTAGTCATTTAAAGACACCAATGGCAACAGGAAAATATAGGTACCATTAAACCCTAAAATGTAATGCCTTTTGCATCTTAACCAAAAACTTACCACAATTTTGTGATTGTAAATTTTACAGATTGTGGTGATACAAGAAAATATGTATGAGTTTCCTTTCTCTTCGATAGATGATTCATTCTTAATACAGATCTCAGCAAGCTCAGCAAATTTTTTTTCCATGTGTTGAGTCAAGATCTTTTGCTTTTTCCTTAAAATAAAAACTTTAGAGCTTCTACTCTTGTTAAATAAAATAAATTTTCTGAGAACTCAGAACTGCCGTTCCACAGCAGTTGATTTGAAGACCAAGATAGATATGAATTGATAAATGGGAAGGTAGCCCTGTGGGGACGCAGAACAGATGGGTGCTTCCTTAAGAATACTGCAGTAGGAGCAACTGGGATTTCATCATGATACCCAGAGCAGCTCATGATTTAATAGTGATGAATTGAGTATTTATGGAACTTTTAGTTTAATACGTTTGCACTGTGGTCGCTGGTAACTGAAACAACAGAAGACTTAGTCAGAGCTCAGGGAGACAAACCACCAGGAAGAGTTGTACCATCTTGCCCTCAGTCTCCATATGGGAGATCCAAGCAGTGCTCACAGTGTGGGATTCTGCTCTTGGGATCTAGGTTCCTAGATATGTATTAGATCTCAGGTATGGGATACCTTGCCTTTTGGTGGATCACTTGGTATAAGTGTAACCCTGCTCAAAAAGTAGAGCTCTCATGAATCCTATCACACTGACTGAACAAAGCCTCAAAACAAAAAAAAAAGACAACATTCCTTTCACCCAGCAGTACTTCTGTTCCCACAGCAAGTTCCAGGATGGGGTATGGCTATTATTTCTGTCTGCAGATGCAGCTTTGAGATAAAGCAACTTGTGAAATTAAGAAAAGGATGGTTTTAGTTTTCTCGTTTAATTGGAGTTTCACTTTTAGATGGAAGTAAGTTTAACTTGTCAGCTTAAATCTTCCATAACACTAACAACAGTGCCTTATATAACTCAAGTGGAGGACTTGTGTGGCTTAAACTGGATCATTTACTTGTCAAGCCTCTAACCATTTGGGATGTCTTCTTGAGTGATGATTCTCTTTCTGTGACTCTGTTCAATACAGTAGCTGATTCTGAGATAGAAAACAGAATAGGGATTGGATTCCTGGGCAAGGCTTCTTGTGAACTTTGGACTGAGAAATGTAATGACCTACTCTGAGACACTTCAGAAGTTCCTACTGGCAAATATCAATTGAGTACATGGGTATTCACAGAATGGGTCAACTTCAATTTTGACCCTCTTTCCGTATTCTGTATTCTGTCTCATTCCTGTCAAGCTGTTATTTAGCACAGAGAAAATACTAAGTATTTAAATACTAATATTTTTTGAGTAAATGAGAACTCTAAGATAATCCCTGAAGGCTCAGTGCCTAGCCCAATTGCCATCAGAGGAGCATCATCCTGCAATTGATGGGAGCCAATGAGAGACCCACAATGGAACACTAAGTGGAGTCAGGAAATCCTGCAGAAGAGGGATAGGAAGGATCCTTCTGGCTTGAACAATCAAGGACAACAGGAGAGCATGTTCCACAGAGTCAACTATGCAGGGTTAATAGGGGTTCAGAGAGACTGAAAAGACAAACAAGGACACTGTATGTGTCTGAGCTAGGTCCTCTGTATATACATTATAGTTGTGTAGCTTGGTGTTCTTGTGGAACTGCCAGCAATGGGAATAGGAGAGAGGTGTCTCTGACCCTTTGCCTGACTCTTGGCACCTTTTTTTCTCCTACTAGGCTGCCTATCCAGCCTTAATATGAGGGTTTGTGTCTAGTCTCATTGTAATTTGTTAGGCCATGTTTGGTGGATAACCCTTGGAGACCTGTGCTCATTCTCTCTCTCTCTCTCTCTCTCTCTCTCTCTCTCTCTCTCTCTCTNCTCTCTCTCTCTCTCTCTCTCTCTCTCTCTCTCTCTCCCTCTCCCCCTCTCTCTTCCTCTGAAGGGATATGAAAGAAGAGTGACTGTAGGGAAGAGGGAAGGTTTGATAAGGGACTGGGAGGAGTGGAGAGAGGGAAACTGTGGTCAGGATGTAATTCATGAGAAAAGATTAAAAATCAATAGAACGAAAAAAAAATGATTTAGCAAAAAAGCAGTTTGACAAGTATCTATTCTTCCTGTGAGGTCAGCTTACCTATTTCCTTCATGAGATCTGGAATCTGTGTTTCCTTGCCTCTCTTCTGCTCTTAGCTATCAGCTTATCTCTATTATAGTGAGTGGTGACCATGAAGAACTCTGGTAACTGACTAACTGTGAAATTGGACCTTCTCTGAACCAGTGTTCTTCAATAACACCCTGCCACAAGGAGGCTGTGCAAAGCAGTAGACACATGAAGGGTACTTGTTTTCCACATCAGGTAAGCCCTACAGAGTATGATATTGCATGTTACTATAGTTATTTGTGTACCGTAGTCTCTGACACCTAATAGTGAGCAGATTGGATATTGGATCCTGCATTTCTAATCTTTTCACCTCAGTATCCAGAACTTCATTTGAATTAAAAATGTTGATATGTGTGACTTTTATCATTTCAACCTCTTTCTGTGTGTATGATATCATCTGCTGGTCAACATGAGCCTAACAGACATGGTGGTGGTGTGTGGAAGAAGAGAAGCATCCTAGAGGCCTATGATTAGTGCTCCAGGCTGTGACCCTCGCAAGTCCTTGTTATATTAATTTGTTTCCACTTAGTCAATCTAGTATTTCCGTTCTCCGAGTTCAGTAAAGCTCTAATGAAATTCAGCAATTTAGACTCTGATAAAATGGTTTTCCTTTGGGGTAGACCGCCTTAAAATCAGAATGTTCTGAGGGTATTTAAGAATTGACTACTTTTCCTGCTGCTGCCAGGGCACAAGCAACTATTCTTCAGTCTTCCTTGTCAAAGTCTAGCAGTGCTCTAATTGGTAAAAAAAAAAATCCATGAAATGTGGGATCCCTTAAGATTAAACTGGCCGGGATTTTTAAAAAATTACTTTTATTTATGTGGATGTGCTGTATAACACTATTTCTTGGTAGGCATGAGCAAACATCTCTCTCCAGACAGGCAACAAATGACAGATTAAAATAAGGATACTAAAGTCTGTTCTAGTGAACAAATTAGTTTTATTAGTATTACTTACCAGACTGTGTGTGAGGAGCTACTTACAGAAGTGGAAATGGCAAAGACAATGGCATCACCTGAAACCCAGCAGCACAAGAGATGGAAGGGCCTAGAATCTGATAGGTTTCAGGGAACCTTTTGAGTTGTTTGTTTCCTGAGCTTACTATAATGTTTTGCCTCCCTGTAGAACATAAGGAACTTCCCTAAAAGATGGAAGGTTTTATCCCAGAGGAAATTGTTTAAAGTAGTGTGTCTGTGAATATATACCTCATGTGTGTGCAGTACCTACAGAGGCCAGAAGAGGGTGTGGGATTCCCTGGAGCCAGAGTAACAGGCAGGTTGTGTGCACCCAGACATTGGTACTGGGAATCATATGTGTATCCTCTGAAAGAACAGGGTATGCTCTTAACCACTGAGTTATCTCTCCAACACCAGTGGAAATATTTTTGTTATTTATTTTTAGTACGATTTTACCTTTGTTGCAGAGTTGAATAGAAAGTAGAGAGTTCCCACATAAGTAATGTTGTGGTGTGGCTATGGGCCCCTTCACAAGACCCCACTAGAATGGTACGTATATCAGCATTATTGAAACTACCTGAATATATTCTTATTTTCCAAAGTCTATAGTCTACATTTGTAGTCTATCCATGTTTTGACAAACATTAATAGCATGCATGTTTCTTGATATCGTCACGCAGAATTCATTCACAGCCCTGAAAATTTGTTGAGTCACACCTATTTATCACATCTTCCTCCTTAACTCTTACATAACATGATCCTCTTGCTATCTTCATCACTGAGAATTTTTCAGAATGCCGTGTGGTTGAAATCATACAATGTGCATCCTTTTTTAATGGCGGAGGGATTCATTTGCTAATCTGTAGTCAAGATCCCTTCACGTCTACCCCATGTCTTGGCAGATAATTAGTTTCTGATTCTAAAAACTATACCATTATTCTGAAGTTTCATGGTTTATTTTTCCATTCACCTGCTGAAGGGTGTCTTCAGTGTTGTCCTCTGCTTTGACAGGAATGGAGAGGCCATTAACATTCATATGCAGGTTTTTGTGTAGATATAAGTTTTTAGTTCCCCCAGTGAATATGAGGAAGCAGGATTTTTCTGTCATATGGTAAGATTATATTTAGTTTGTTTTTTTTTAAGGAATCACCCAACTGTCTTCTGCATTGACTGACAGTGGCTGAGGTCCCCTGTTGCCCACCTCCCCTGCACTGCTGCTCGTGACTGTGGCAGCCTTAACATTTCTTCTGTGTTATCTCAAGGATGCTCTTGGGTTTGCCTCCCTACTGTCAGTGAGCAGTAAGCATATATTCATTTCCTGTCAGTGTGTCTTCTTCATGCATTTTGCTCATTTTTATTTGAGATAGTCAATTGTTCTTTTGAGCTTTCTTTGCATGTTTTGGATATCTCTTTAGTAGGTGCATCTTTGGCTGATACATTTTTCTCTACAGCGTTCATTCTCTTGTTACCTCTATTGTTTTTCACTTTCAAACTTTTTTTCCCCATTAACCCAAGTAATCCAACACTTACAGATCATGTGATCCAAGTTGTTTCCAATGGTGTCTTCTGTACCCAGATTCCACCCCAGCACACTGAGTCTCTGTACCAGTCGTTCTGTTTTTTCACTTGGGGGCACTGGATTTTCTGTGACCTCTTTTCTCTACTGGATACAAGAAAAGCGGTTGATTGTCCATTCGTTCTGCTTTTCTTTTGGCATATCAGCATAACCCACAACGTGAAGAGCCTTACCCAGTATATTTACAGACACCTTTAAGATCTCATTTGTTACATACATACATACTACGTACATATACACACATATCTGTGCATATATGTATATATAAGTGGTGTATAAGAATTATGTCTGATTCATAAATTTGAAAACTGACTTGAAATAGAGTTCCTAGCTGTTAGCAAAAAAGCAGATCATTATTCCCAAACATAGAATGGAAATTCTTCTTTCTCAAAATCCAGGGTTCTTTCTATCTGAAAAAGCTGCCTGTTATATACTTGCTGTTAATAGCATGAAAGTCATGTGGATCTCCCAGCGTCATGTTTTACATCTGTGTATTTTTAAAACTTTAAACAAACTTTATGATTTTGAATATAAATAGCTCTTCTATCCGCTCTAGATGCCTCTTTTCTCTCCCCTTCTCTGTTTCTCTCTCCCCTATGTCTCTGTCTGTCTCTGTCCGTAAAGAGAAATAGCTTGGATTGCAGAATAGCACTGCTTTTCTTAAATCTGCAGCTTTAATGGTGTGATTAGGCATCTGATAAATAGAAGTTACTGTCTCATGGATGTGATGGGAACAGAGTGAGTGAGGGGCCATGAATTAGAAGCAGGTGCAGAGCCCATTAGGTGAGCACAGCCCACATCTTAAGTGGCCATGATGTATAGCATTGCCTGGCAGCCCTGGGTCGCTTGCTCACTCTCTCTCCTTTGCTCGAGCTCTTAAAACTATTAACCTTGTGAGCAGAAACTTTCTTATTTTAATCTTCAAGGTTGCAGCAAGTCTCCCCATCTTTAACTACTTGGTACCCAGATGGAAGCCAACAGAAGTTCTCTCAGCTGTCATCCCAGCCACATGATGCTATTGACAGATCTTTCTCGAAAAACAGAACTGATAGGAGCAGTGGAAGGCACACTAGAAGCAGGATGACAACTTCAGAAAGGTGGAGAATCCACACTCAGTTGATCTCCTGGTGTGGGTGTGAGATGCAGTATGTGGAGGGTGGATTGGAGCTTGAGTGGTAGAATGCTGAAGTCTGAATTTGAAGTAGATAACTCAAGTCTGATTGGCTGTGGTGTTCAGGAATGTGTCTGTTTCAAAGCTTCAATTCTGCCACTATAAAATGAAAATCTTGCCCACATCACCGGTGCCTGCTGATATTTGAAAATTGCAGTATTTATAAAAGAGTCTTCCTCAGTGTTCAACATGTTTTTATTTTCCTTGTTCTCTTCTCTACTTTCCTTACTCCTTCTTTTCTGCCTTCCCTCCTTTCCTCCCTTCCTCCCTCCTTCCTTTTTTATTCCTATCTTTGTCACTGTGAGATATTTCAGTTTTCACAGCAATCCTGTCAGACCAAAAGAAAGATTATAATAGGCCAGAAAATACCTTGATGAATGGCATCCCCCATCAGAGGATTTGTTTTGATCAAAGCGAGAAGGGATGCTGGGTAATATTTGTGGTGGATCTTAGTAACTATCTCAACCTCAAGATTATTTGGCTGCTCAGAAGAGTAAGAAAGTGAGATCCAGTGTGAGCCATTCTGAATAGCATGTGCAACTTCTCCATCCATGAAGAGGGATTTAATGAGATGTGGATTAAACACATGTGGATAAAGCATCATTATGAAAGCATAAAGAGTCCATTTGGTTCTGGTGGTAGCAGTAAAGAAAATGTCACACAGATTCCACTTCATAACTGATATCTCCTGGGTGACAATCCTTTGGCTTAGAGGCAAGGCTTGTCAAGTTGGGGAAGCTACATGCAGCTAGTTAGATCAGGTCTATGGTTTGTTTTTGTTTTTGCTTTTGTTTTCCAGAAACAGATTTTAGGGGAGAAAATTCAAATTTATATGACTGCATATGTCACCAAAAGTTTCCATATATCTCATCTATTCTTCAAGGGAATAACCCAAAATTGCACATGCCTTCTCTCTCTCTCTCTCTCTCTCTCTCTCTCTCACACACACACACACACATTAAATGATAGATTTTGTTTAGAAATCTGAGTACCAACTTACTCCAAAACCTTAGAATCTATATTCTCCCAAATGTATTCTGGTTTTGATTTTCAAAATCGATGGCTTAAGTATTTGACAAGCTATAATTTTAACATTTTGTATTTTATAGTGTGTTTTTGTAAAGATTAACGTCTTAGGTTTAATTTTAATTTTTAATAGTTTATATGTGGACATAATTAACTTTGCTCATCTTCCCCTCCCATATACCTCTCTCATCTCCCTCCCAATCCTACTGAACTCCATATTCACCCCAACAAGTTCCCCTCACTTGTCTCTTGTTGTTCTACTCTGTGACTCACTGAATTTAATCAGTGTTTCTTAACCAAGCATGGGTGTGGAGTTATTTACTGGAACAAGGAGAAGATGCCAGTGGTTATTCCACTGAATAAAATGATTCCCTCTCTCCTAGCATCTACTAGTAGTTCTTCAAGGAGTAGTGAGGCTTCATAAGCCTCTCCTGCTAATGAGTAAAGAATACCACTGATACCTAAAAAGCAGAATTATGCTATATCATCAAATACAGTTATTTCCAGTTTTGAGCATACACAAATAATTACTTGAATACACATATGTATCAATATATACTTGTATAGATAATTTTAATTATTAGTTATAGGGTAGGCAAAGATTAGTGGTAGAAAGTTTCCTAGCACACCCAATGCCATGAATGAATGAATGAATAAATAAATAAAACAATCATTTTTAAAACATCATTTTAAATAATGCCCACATTTCAGTTAATTGGTATCTCTCTTAAGTCTTATGAGCTTATTGTCTGACACCTATCCCTACTCCTACCCAGTATGACAAGTCATATTAGAAGGAACCAGAAGCATCATCCTGTTGAGCTCTCTTAAGAGTCATTTGTGGGCTACATTCCCAGGATGCCCAATGTATTTCCCCTCTGTCTGTGTTTTCTGTAAAGTGGAGTTATTTAGTAAAGCTTGATCATGTTCAGATTTCATGGTTTGATCAAGACTACTTCAAGGGTGGTACACTGTGTCATATCGACATCTCCACTTTTAGTGGATACTTAATGCCTAATGGTCTTTTTATGATTTTATCCAGCCACTAACATCCATTGTCTATATCCATGAGCTTTAAAAATGATGGAATACTATTTTATCATTTATTCTTTATGTTTTACCTGACATAATTTTATATTGAAAACTTTAATCAAATATGTGGTAAGTCATTGACGATAACAACATAAGAAAAAGGAAAAAGTAATAATTTTTTTCTTTAAAATTTGTTGTTCTTGTTTTGAAGCAGAGTTGCAATTTATTAAAATACATCTTTAATAAATATTTTTGGCATGAGGATTAAAAAAGCAGAAGTGGGTAGGAAAGAAAAAAGGAATGAAGAAGAAAGGAAGGAAAGATAGAATGGAAAGAATGAAGGAAGGAAGGGAAGGAGGGAGGCAGGAAGGAATGAAGAGAGAAGACATAAAGATGTGCTAGAGAGTATATTTGTAAACTTCTCTAAGAAAGTTGCCTCTTTTTAACATTTTATATAACAATCTGGTTTCTTGGCACCTGTCAGTGTAGCTGATTGAGGTTTTTCTTTCTGTCGTCCTAAATGATTCAAACAGTGAATGTCTCTCTGCTTTTCTGTCACTTAGATTGCTTGGTCTTTAGCTAGTGATATTCCCCATCAGTTAGATTTTCTGTCATTTGGACATGTCCAGTAAGAGTTTCTTGTTCCCTCATTAGAATGAAGACCCTAAGAGAGACATACATGGGTCTAATCTACATGGGAAGTAGAAAAAGAAAAGATCTCCTGAGTAAATTGGGAACATGGGGACCATGGGAGAGGGTTGAAAGGGAAGGGAGAGGCAGGGAGGGGAGCAGAGAAAAATGTAAAGCTCAATAAAATTGATAAAAAAGAAATATGCACATAGATTATCTCGAACATTTTTGAGGAGTTTTATTTCCTTTCAGTAAAAAAGGACTCTTGAAGGTTAGGGAGAAGGCTTTCTAAAATGCTTCCATACATGTAAAAGGACCCAGCTTGATTCCTGGTACCCAAGGTTGCCGCAGAAGTGAATGCATTTTCTTCAGGATGTAGCCTCTGGATGTAGCTCATGCTCCTAGATCCATGCACTCAGAGACTACACTAAGTGGGAAAGAGAGAGAGAGAGAGAGAGAGAGAGAGAGAGAGAGAGAGAGAGAGAACATGTGAAGTTGGAAAGAAAAAGTCTTGGGGATAGGTGAGGGATTGGAAAGAAAGGAATAAATGGGAGGCATAGTTAATGAAAAATGTATAATATACATGTATAAAATTTTAAATAAAAGATAAATGTTCAATATGATGAAGCATACTTGTAATGCCAGCACTCGGAAGGCCTAAGCAGGCAGATCTTAAGGCACACTGGCCAGCGAACTTGTCTTAATCCATGAGTTTCAGACTAGTGAGAGACCCTTCTTCAGCAAACAAGGAGATTAGCCTTAGGCCTGAAGTTGACCTTTGGCCTCTGTATACAAATGCACACATATGCACATACACAACTACACTCACATGAACACACACACACACTTCTATACACAGAAAAAGGATAAAAGGAAATGATACATGGAAATCACAAATGGGTGTGGAAGATGCCCATTGTCACCAGAGGAATAAATAACTGCTTCTATTACTTATTTTACAAGAGTCATGTAAAGCACAATTCTTTAAATAAAATATAATATGATGCATTCTGATAATTTTGACTCATAATCTAAGCATCATGATTTCTACTTAGTTTTATTAACACATCAGTATCTCTTTTTTGACATGCCAAGAATCCAGATTCTGAGTAAGATCTCATGGTAACTCATTGGCTTCCTTCCCAGCATAGTCAAACAGACTTGGGACAGACACAACCTTCCACCAACATCTGGGATTCCTTATCTGATTATAAAACCATGGAGATCCAGTATGCAGACTGTTTTATATGCTAGGTCTTCAATTTTCCATTATCTAACAGGAGCTGTTCTTTTTCTTTTAGTTACCTTTATACCAATGCCTGTATAATAATTTTTGTTGCCTAGTTAGTGCCCCAAAAGGAATACTCTGAAGATAAGTAAATGAGTTAATAAGAAAGCACTGTCTCTGACAGAGAGAACTTAACTCGAGGCAGTGTTATTTTTGGTGAAGAAACACAAGCCTATCTGCCTTGATAGCACGTTCGCTTTTTTTCTTTTTTTTTTACTTATTTGAAATTTTACATATTGATCCCAGTTCCTACTCCCTCCCTTCCTCCTGCTCCCTATCCACTCCTCATAGAGGGTAAGGTTTCCCATGGAGAGTCAACAAAGTCTAACACATTCCTTTGAGGCAGGACCAAGGCCCTCCCCACTATATCTAGGCTGAGCAAAGTATCCCTCCAATGAGAATGAGCTCCAAAAACGAGTTCCAACAGTAGGGATAAATACTGGCTGCTCTGTCAGTGTCCCCACAGACTATCGCAGCCATACAACTGTCACCCACCTTCAGAGGGCCTAGTTTGGTTCTATGCTAGTTAACCCCACCATCAGTCCAGAGTCAATGAGTGGAGAGGGTGCCTGAACTGCACTTCCCCTGCAATCAGCTTGATGACTACTTTAATTGTCATCATAGAACCTTCATCCAGAAACTGATGGAAGCAGATGCAGAGATCAACATCAAAGACCTGGGCCGAGTTTCTGAAGACCTGTTGAAGAAAGGAAGAAGTGATATGAGCAACGGGGTTAAGACCATGGTGGGGACACCCACAGAAACAGCCCATCACGGCAAGAAAGGTGCAACTGAAGGTTTCTCTCCCACCTGCTATTACTGAATAACCACTCGGAGGCTTAATATTAATTACAAACTGTTTGGTATAACAGCTCAGGTATGTTATTAATTAACCCATTTCTATTAATCTGTGTATCTCCACATGCCCTGTGGCTTACCAGTAATGCAATGGCATCTTACTCCTTCAACGACTACTGACGTCTCCCAGACTCTACTTCTTTTACCCTGTATCTTTGTTTGGATTTTCTGTCTGACTCTATTCTGCCTGGCTATTGCCCAAATCAGCTTCTTTATCAACCAGTGGTAATAAAACATTTTCACAGCATACAGACAGACATCCCACATCAATAAAAACATAATGGGGCAGCTGGAGCCTGCAGCTGCCACTTCTCACATCTTAGTGGATCAAGAAGCAGAAACACTAAATTACAGCCTGGCCAGTATATGGCCCTGTCAGCCTGTGTCCGTCAGCTCGGCCTCCATGTGCCCAATATTCTACAACTTCCTAAAACAGCACCATCAGCTGGGGACAAATGTTCAAACATATGCACCTGTGAGAGACATTTTGCATTCAAATCATGTCATCCAAATCATAACATTTTCAGGAATGAAATAGTTTTTAAGTATGCACACAGATAAGTACTAATATATATACATATATGTACATATACATATATACCACATGTATGTGCAGTATGTGTGTGAAGAGACATTTAATCATCTTTATGGACCTATGGAAGAGTTTGGATCAGAATTATTCTCACAAATAAAACTCTCGTACTTATATTTTAAGATAAATATTAAATACAAATCTGTATTTATTATCTAGCTATTAAAATAGAATAATGATTTATATTTTAAAATATTTTTGAAAAAATGAAATTACATTCTTTTCCCTCCTCTTTTCTCCTTCAAGCCCCTCCCAAGCCTCACTAGTCTCAAACTGATAGCCTCTCTTTTAATTATTACTGTTACATACCTATGTACATACCCATATATGTATACACACACCCACACACATAAATACACTGATGAGTCTGTTTCAGTTGTTTGTCTGTATATGGTTTCAGCGATAACCACTCTATCTAAGACAACCCAAAACAGTGCTCATCCCTGGGACAGGCTAGTTCTCCTTCTCCCAGCAGTCAGTAGTTGCCTGTACTTCTTTGTCTAGGGGTAGGACTCCGAGAAACCTTCCCCTTTCCGTGTTAGCATGTCCATGGCTATTACCATTGTTGAACTCTTGTTTATATAACCATTTCTGCAAGGAAACTGTCTATCCTAGAAATGGTTATTCTGGGTCTTAACAATCTTTTCACCCCCTCCCCTTTAGTAATGTTTCCTGAGTCATAGGCGCAGGGTCATAATGTAGATGTATGTATTCATTGGGGCTGGGGTTCCCATAATGTGTTGATCTCTGTATTGTATCCAGATGTGATTTTCTGGCCTTCATTTGCTATAAAGTTTTTTTCACAAGCCCAAGAAGCTGGCTAGGATTCCAATACAAGCAGGAGTTCCCTCTTTATTCATATGCACACTCACATTTGATTTTACTCAGAATCATTGCTGTTTCCTAGAGAATTCATTTTTCCTTTCTTTTTTTTTGAGACTATAATATAACTACCTAATTTTCCCCCATTCTTTTCCTCCCTTCGAGCCCTCCTCTATACCCGTCTTTGTTCTCTTTCAAATTTATAGCTTTTTTTCATTTTTTCATTGTTTGTTACATGCATATAATAATACATCCCTAAACACAATCTGCCTCATCTGAGTAATGTTGCTTGTATGTATATTTTCAGGACTGATCATGTGATGTAGGAAAACAAGTTGCTGTGCCCTTCATTGGACAAGACTATTTCTCCCACTGTCGGCATTTCATAGTTGCCTGTAGTTCTTTGTATAGGGTTGGGGCCTCTAGGGCTTTCCCTCATCCAGGGGGTCATGTTTATTGTTGTCCTTGTTCAGCTCATGTTCAGGCGGTCATGCTCCTGAGTTTCTGTGGGTATAGCTTCTCACATTACAAGGAGACACGCTCTCACAACAAACTCCCTGATCTTCTTCCTCTTGCAATGTTGCTATCACCTCCTCTGCAGTGGTCCCTGAGCCTTGGAAATGGAGTTGCTTTGTCGATGTACCCATCATGACTGGGCTCCACAACTCAGCATTTTGGCTGACTGTGCTTTCTGTAATGATCTATGTCTGTGGCAAAGAAAAGTTTCCCAGATGAGAAGTGACTCCTACTCTTATCGGTGGGTCTAAGGACAAATATATAGAGAGGTAGTTAGGGATTGTTACTAGTTTGGTAATTTGGTGGTTGTAAGTTCTCCTCCAAGATCCATGAGTTCACTATGCTTGGGTAGTTGACTAGGTTGCTCATACCTTATGTGATTTCTTTCTTGCAGAGTGGGCCTTAACCACAAGTAGAGAGTTGTTGGTTGCCACCAAGGTTTGCATGCCACTGCTGCACCCTTAGGATCGTCATGCCATGCTGGTTGTCGTTGTGGTTCACAGGTATCAACATCCTAATATTTTTGCATGAATAAACATGGGTTATGTACATATATATGTGTATGCATGACTGGATGTTTGGACATGTGTTTGTGTGGGGCGAGGATGGATATGTAGCCCAAGGTTGACAGGTATCTTCTAATAGCTCTTCACCATGTGTATGAGACAGAGAGACCCTAAACCCAGAACTCACCCCATTGGCTAGTCTATCCAGCCAACTTGCTCAAGGAGTTTCCCATCTCCACCTTCTTTACTTTGGAATTGCACACAGGCCACCAAGTTCACTGGGCATTTACAAGGGCTCTGGGGATCCAAATTCAGGCTCTCCAACTTGTGGGACCTGTCTATTTACCCATGGCACCAATATCCCAGCTCTTAACAGCCTTAGTATTCTTAAATTGGTTTTGTTTGGTTTTTACCATAAAATTGCCTGAAATCTTTTTCAAAGATACCAGAACTGGGTAGTAAATGAGCAATTTTGAATACCAAAAATTGGATCTTTTTAAGATATAATCTTGACATAGAAAACTCTTGTTATAAATAAAAAGATACCCAAGCAGTTACAGAGTAAATTCTGACAGATTAGTAACATTCTTCCTTCTACTTTTATACTGAAATATGTAAAAGTTTTTTTGCCATGTTTTCACCAATGGAGACATTTTTCCTCAATATGCTGTTTTTCTATAGTGTGTATGTTTGATAAGATGAAATGTCAAATAATTGTGCTTGCTTTCAATGTTTGAACATTTTCCTATATTTAGAAGCTACAAAATTATGTATTTTACCTCTTATTTCATATTAGTAGAAAATATCATTTCATTCGATTAAAAATAGGATTACATTAGAGAAATTTCTTCAGATTGAATAATTTAATGGTTTAGAGTGGAATGCAGTATGCCGTTTGAGCTCTAATTGTTTAATTTTTCTGGCTCTTTCTGTTCCTTTGTTAAGGTGCATTATCACATCTCTTTATTTGCAGACCTTCTTTTTCAGTAATTGTAATTTGCTTTCAAGCTTCAATTGCTTAAAAGTTTTGAACAAAATCATACCACAATTTGAAGGGCTAGCATAGAATAATCATTCTAAAGTATTCTGAGACATTTAGGTTTATTTAGAAAGTAGTTCTACAAAGTTTCATAGGTTTTTAAATAGGACCAATTTTAAGTAACAATGAAGAAAAGTGTATATGTGTGTGTACTTTTTCAGTTGCATATTTCTAAATGTATATATTATTTATCATGTTAACTGTATTTTATTATTTGAGAATCCATGAACTTGCATACATTGTATTTTAATAATCTTTAACCTTCCACTCCTCCTGCTGATTCTTCCCAGATCTTCCACCCTGCCAAATGCCCTCCCAACTTTACATCCGTTTTCTTTTCAGAATGACTCACTGAGTCTAGCTTGTGCTGCCTATGTATGAATGAATATGGTCCACTAGAGCATGGTTGGCCTACCAGGAGCCACACCCTTGAATAAAACCGCCTCTTCCTCTCCTCTCCCAGCAGCCATCAACGGTCAATATCTTATTAGTTAGATGGGGGTTCATAAGGACCTCCCCCTCCATGCTAGAGCATTGACTGGCTCAATCTTTTGAAGGTCTGCCAAAGGCAACCACAGCTGTTAGGTGGTCCTCTTACGTCCAGAAGACGCTGTTTGTCACAGGTGCTCTCTGACCCCTGGCTCTTACAATCTTTCTGTTCCCTCTTCTGTGATGGTTCGGGAGCCTTGGGGATGGTGATACAGATGTCACATTTGTTGCTGAACACTCACTGTCCCTTGTTCTCTACACTTTGACAGTTTGTGGGGTTCTCTTTTAATTGCTGTCCACGGCACAATGAAATGCATTTGATGTCTATCTCGCTTGTTTGAAGAATACCTAATTATGTAGTTTTGTAACCCATTTCCAAGTAATTTCTGCCTCACAGATATTTTTATTAATTGATTAACATTATTTGTGCCATAGAACTTTCACAAAATCTTGTTTATCATATATCACAAAATAATGTGTACTCCTAGTGTTGAAGTTCCATGAACTTTATAGTTATCCTCACATAATTCATTGCTTTATTTTTTATTTGTTACATTTATTCTTTGATAATTTCATATGTAATGCGTTCTAATTACTCAAACCTCCACCCTCTTTTGTCTGATTCTCACGCCATCTATTCTCCCTCCTCCCTGCAAGTTTCTTTTCTACATTCCTGTATTTTTATTTTGTCAACCACTGGGTTTAGCCATTGAAAGAAATTAACTATGAAAACTTTTTTATTTCATATTTGAATGGGTACATCGACTAATATTGAAATTAATTAACTCCCTGTGCCATTGTCATTTATTTTCAAATTTCCTTGTGTAATGGAGATACCATGTTAGCAGATGCTTTTTCCCTTCCCATAGGATCACATGAAAATATAGAATCAAAATTTAAAGTTCATTTGTTCTCAAAGAAAGGTCCCAGTTTTTAGATGAAAGGGACCCTCTCAGCTCGGTGTGGGATCTCCACTTCCAGCATGCTCTTCTCCACGCACCTGCAAATGGGGCTAGTAGAGACAGATGTTGCCTTAACACATTCTTACTTCTTATATTTCGCATAGGCAGTGAGTTCACAAGAAGGTCTGGTGTGGGCAATTTGCATTACTAAGGACATAGTTATTATCAAACCTGTTTAGGAGGAAAATAGGATTAAACTCTAAATTTTCTTAAATGTGCCTTCCAGTTTTAGTAGGTATTTTCTTGGATTAAAAGATTATTATAAAATAAATTAATTTTTATTACACAGGGTTACATAGACATTTTCATGCACATTTATACTTAATTTAAACATTGTGCCAAATATCAGAAAATCTTGAACCATTCCAGGGGCTGGGGTAGAATCATTCGATCACTCGAGACCTCAAGGAAGTTGTGCTGTGTATTATTGATAAATATATAATTTGTGGTAGAAATGAGATGGTCATTAAGAGAGGGAGGGGGAGAGAGAGAGAGAGAGAGAGAACCTGATATTTCTTCTTCTAACAGAAAACAAAACTGAAAGAGAAAAATGCTTAGCTGTCTATTCACAGACACACCCTGCTTTATCCACTTCTTTATCCCTTTCTTTCGAGTCCATTCAGTGGTACTTCTTTTAGAGATGATGAGGAATGATGATGAAGTCTGAGAGCATTGATATAGAGAGGAAATGGGAGAGTGTCATCAGGTAGCCAAAAGCAAAAGAAGTACTTCACTATTTAAAGAGTGTGGTTTATCTGTAAGAGTAACGAAGACACAGATCAACTTGCCGCAAGTTACGAAGCGAAGGGGTTTGGGTGGCTAAGGAAGACCACAAGTGTTGCGCACATTTGGAGAAGGTACATGGCAAAGAGAAAGCAAGTTGCATCAGTACACAGAAAGTCTCAGGTATGGTTGTCTTGAGACCAAACCCAGCATGGGTGCTCATGAGAACTTTTCATTTCCCTTCCATTCTTCCTACAGGGATGCTGCATTGGTTAGCTTTTTGTTGTTGTGACTATTACAGGGGAAAACCAAACAACTAGGAGGAGGAACAGCTTAGTTTAATCCCATTCAGAGATTTTAGTCCATAGTTAGCTCCATTGATTTGGCTTTAGGTGAGGCAAAATGGTATGTAATTGTGGAAGTATGTGGCAGAGGAACCGGATCACCTGATCATTTTGGAGATCAGCCCTCTGTCAGATGTGGGGTTCATGAAGATCTTTTCCTATTCTGTAGGCTTCTTTTTTTTTTCTTACTTACCATGTCTTTGCCTTACAGAAGCTTTTCAGTTTTAATAGGTCCCACTTATTGTTGAGCTTAGTGCCTGTGCTACTGGTAGTTTAGGAAGTGGTCTCCTGTGCTGATGCATTCAAGGCTACTTCCCACTTTCTCGTCTATCAGGTTCAGTGTAACTGAACTTATGTTGAGGTCGTTGATCCACTGGGCCTTGTGATATCTATGCATGGTGACAGATATGGATCTATTTGCATTCTTCTACATGTTAACATTTAGTTACACCAGTACCATTTGTTGATGATGCTTTCTTTTTCCTATAAAGGCACATCCCTATATGCCCTATTGTCTGATTTCTCTTCTTAGGCCTCACTTACAAATAACCCATTCATCAAATTATCAATGAATTCATCTATTGATGCATTTCGCACCCTCAAGACCCCACTATCACTCAATAGTATTACCATAAGGGTCTGAACCTTCAACACATGAACCTAAGAGCATGTCATGCCCAGCCTATAACAATGGCCTGTCATCAGCACCCTGGAAGTTTCCTACTTAGGATGTCCCTTGATGAGTCAGTTTCCTTTAAATCTGCCACTACAATCTACCACTACTTCTCATAGAGAGGCAGGCTTCGGCAATCATGACTGACACAAAGGTACAAGTTATAGCTACGGTGTTTGCTACCTTTATAACAGTGGGTAAGTTCTTGGTGTACCCTTTATTTCAGTCTCTCTTCATCTTCAGGAAAGGATAGATACCCATCTTAGGGACAAAGGAAAATCATGAAGGATAAATGGAAGACAGTAAGCCAGGTGCCCAGCAGTTACATTGCTTCCCACTTTAATATTTTATGCTACTGCTTCTGAGTTGGGATTCATCTCAGGATTAAAGCATTTAAATAGTTTGCATGAGACCACTTAGGAAACATACCAGGAATTGAAAGATTGCTTTGTCTCCTCCAGAAACAGTTTGATACCACTGTCCTCAATGACAGTGGTAGCCCTAGGAAGAATGATGCTCCATAGGAGCATCATGGCTACCTCAGGGAAGAGCATCCCTCATCCCTGAGGACTGTATGCAGGACTCTAGCAATGCATAGTTTTCCAGCCATCTTCTGAAGTCTTTCCAAAGGAGATCAGCAAGGTAAAATACGGGTTGAAAAATCACAGCAGGCAGAATGTCAACTGTTTTCTTTGGAGCTTCAGGAGCTTCACATTCTCCAATTTGCTTCTAATCCATTATTAAAAGCGAGTGAGTACATACCATATTCATCTTTCTTGGGTCTGGATTACCTCACTTAGGATAGTGTTTTCTATTTCCCTCCATTTGCATGCAAAATTCANCTCTCTCTCTCTCTCTCTCTCTCTCTCTCTCTCTCTTTCCTCTCTCTCTCTCTCTCTCTCTCTTTGAGACAGGGTTTCCCTTGCTGTTCCTGAAACCCACTCTGTAGGCCGGGTGGACCTTGAACTCAGAGATCCACCTGCTGCCTCCTGAGTGCTGAGATTAAAGGGGTGTGCCACCACTACCCTGTAGATTTCTTTTTTAAGTGGCATCTAGTTGAGTATTTTGGTTTTTTAAAAATATCTAGCCAAAGGTAAAACCAACCCATCTGGCGAAGAGAGGAAGGACAACACCATAACTGAATCACTTATTAAAAAAAACAACAACAAAACTTCAACTGTCTTTTCTTAGAGTTGCATGGAAGGCAGTAGAATAGGCCAGCTCTTCTGCAGGAGCTTTCTCACGGGTCCCTAGTGGACTCCTATGCACCATTCTCTCATTGGCTCATCAGCAAACATTTACTGAGTAACTCTGATATTCTTTCAGACTATCAGAACACCCCCAATCCCCCACCTCCACTCCCATCCCTGCTGCTTCCTTTCCTGAGCAGCCATTTATCTCTCAGACCACAGCTCCTGAGATAAAGTGTACAGTGCCAACTTCCTAAAGCCCCGTGTGCATGTGAAGACACTGAAAAACGGCTTCATAGCGTTCTCTGAAAAATGCCTTTTGATGCAGAAGGCAAGAGTTTTTAGAGAGCAAAGGAAGGCCATGGATGGGAGGAAGTGGCAAGGCAACCCCGAGGGGTTTGGCTGGAAGTTTTGGGAAGGAAACGGTGGGAATCTCAGAGGCCGGTTTGGTCAACTTCTCAAGTGCTGAGGATGTTCAAAGTAAAAATTTTATGTGTTATGCAGATGTCTGAGTTTTAATGCGGTTTTAGTCCAGGTTAAGGGGAGAGAAAAAGCAGCCAGAGTGAGTTAGGAGCAGATCTAATTTAGGTTGAGGAGAAGAAGGGAGAGCCTTTGTCATCAGAGAGAGAGAGAGAGAGAGAGAGAGAGAGAGAGA
>LOEQ01005707.1:44270-59990 GCA_001685075.1 Bramus lutescens
ATCAGCAGAGTCCAATGGCGACTCAGAAGCACCCGGCTCAGGTGAGTGCTGCATGCTAGGCGCCCCCCGCCCCAATGCCCCAGACACTGGAGTCCTAGAGCCTGTTGAACGCCCACCACCCACGCCACCCCGGCTCAGCTCACGCTCCGCTGGAAGAAATCCCTGAGTCCAGAACAGTACCGAGCCCGTTGGGCAGGGTCTCGATTTCTCATAACTAGTGTAGTGAGGCTTGGGAGAAAGGGACCAGGAGGAGATTGATTGACTGGTATGGGTAATGTCATGTTTGAACACTTGAGCTGAAAGCATTCTAGCTTTAAAAAAAAAATGTCAAGGTGGAGCGTATTATTTACGTCCTCAGGGACCTAGGAGCCAGCGGAACTGAGTGGTAGATGAATGCGGTAAGAGGCTATTCAAACTATTCCAAAAGCTGCACAGAGCTAAAATGGGTAGGAAGGGGATACATAAGGAGCCTCGGGAAGGCCAAGCTTTGTGCAACCCCGTAGCTGGTATGGCTCAGCGTTGTGCACTAAGGTTTAGAGATACTTTAGACATACAAAGGTCGTGAAGATCTGGGACTGGACAGCGGTCACGGATAGGCCTGAACCCATGAAACCGTACCGTGGTGCTTGACTCTCACAACTTTCTTCCCACAGATAACGAGGTCCACAGAAACACATGTGGTCTGTACACAGGTGAGTGAGGAGTGTTCCAGAACCTCACCAGTGTGGCCCCACTCCTTGTCTCAAGTTGGTAGTAGAGTTCATTTTTGTGGGACTTCATAAGAGTGGGTTGTAGAGTCCAGCATGGAAGCACACCCCTGTAATCTCAACACTTGGGAAGACAGAGGCAAGAGGACCACCAGTTCAAAGCCAGCCTGGACTACGTGGTGAAAACCTGAGAAAGACAGAGTGGTTGGTAAGATAACTCAGCAAGTAAAGGCATTTGCCACCAAACCAGAGGACCTATATCAATCCCTAGAACCTCCATGGTAGAAGGAGAGAATTGGCTCCTGCAAATTGCTCCCTCATTCCCGTGTTTATACCCACATACATGTGCATGCGCGCGCGTGCACACACGCACACACACCACAATTCATAATTGAATAAACCTAAGGAAGAGGGAGAAACAGGACGAGCATGGTAGCTCAGTGGGTAAAGGCACTTAGCACCAAGCCTGAGAACTTGAACTAACTAACCCCAGGACATGCACAGTGGAAGACAGTGGATCAACTCCATTAAGTTATCCTGACCTCCACATGCATGCTGTTTCACACACATGAAAACTCTCACAATAAATAAATAAATAGATAGATAAATAAATAAATACCAAAAGAGGGATTTTGAAATCCCAAAATCCATAGTGGAGGTATCAGCTGTTAGCTAGTCATACAGATCTGAAACTCTAGGAAAGATTAATCCTAGAGACACCCCAAATGGTGAAGGCTGATTTTTCCCTCAACTGTAGCTTGACTTTCAGTTAGGAAATGGAATTGAGTCTTTTTTATTTTATTTTTTGTTCTTCACTTCTTCATGTTCTAAAGGCTATAATTTTTTTTAACTCCTTGGGTCTGCCTCCTAAGTGCTTAGACTATGAGTGTGCACATCATGCCCAGAAGGAACCTAATCTTGATAGAAATGTCATTAGCAGAAACATAAGGGTGAGAGCCATGACTAGATCTGATGACTGAGCAGCATCTAGCTGGAGATATAGACATCATTAGCACACCTGAGGGAGTGGAGGAGCTGTCGGAACCATGGGAGAATATTGCTGATCTAGTATTGGCCAAGGCTTCCATAGGAAGCATGGAAACTAACTTGGAATCAGTGAGGTAACATCACACAATGGCTAGTATGAGTGTCTGTACACAGACATAAACACACACACACACACACACACCAGCCTCACCAGCAGTTAGGAGGGATCCTTGGGGTGTCTGAGGAGGTTCTTTCTGACAGATGGGGTGCTCGGGGGCACAGGTGTTCATCTAGGAAGATCAGTATTCTGGAGAGGAGGGCTTGTGTAGATAGACATTCAGTAGAGTTTAGTTATAGGAAGCCCGTGATGGGTGGGATGGCATTGAATGCCTCACAAATGGGAAACCAACCCGTCATTCCCCAAATCATGATGGTGGCTAGCATTGGAGCAAGTAACAAAGTCACCCATAAAGGCACTGAGAGAGGATGGCAGTGGCCCCTGACACTAGAAAGTCTCTTACTTAGATTTAGGAAGCTTTCTCTAGATACCTTCTGCTAAACAATGCCCAGGCAGATGCCTCGGGTATGTATGGGGTCTGGGGTTTGAGGTGCCTGTGGGGTGAGCTGTTAGAAGAAAGGTATGGAGTAAGAAGAAACACACAGTGGTAGGAGATGCTAGCTCGACACCTGCAGGCCTTGGGATTTAGATGACAGGCAATGTCTTACTTGGTTTTGAGGGGGAACCCTAGGAAAATTGCTTGACCAAAGACAGGCCAGCTAGACTTTGTGACCTGTCTCTGTCTGTTAAAGAGTTAAAGACAGGAAAAAGAGATCAGAACAGAACTAAGTTTACTGATAAGCTTCCCAGACTCTTCAAGTACGTGGAGGGGGACATTCATACCTGAGTACCATTATCTCTAAACGTGTGTGGAATTATCTGGGTTCAGGGTGCCCCACTCCCAGCCCCACATCCCCTTTCTATTGGTCGAAAGGTATCTCATACCCCTTCAATAGCGAATGAGTCTCAGCCTCTGTCTATGAGCAAGGAAACCATTGCAATAGGACCCTACCGTGACCGAGTTTGTGAGCAAGGAAGCAGCTGTAAAATAGGGTCCCCTCCCTTAGTGCATGAGTAACTGTGGACGAGCTGAGATAAGAGTGGGCACCCCAACCCCTTCTGCTCTCTGTAGTTTGACAAGCACAGAGATCCACCATGTGGAAAGGAAAATGAGCTGGTGTAGAGGAGTCAAAACTGATCACCTGTTGCTTAGGGGGAAAAAAAAATATAAAACCCTCACACTGCAGTTTTTATCTTCCACCTTCTCCAATCCTTAGGGCCCATAGTCTCAAAAGAAGTTTTGGTAGCCTTGTTATTGGCAGGTCCAAAATGCATAGCTACTCCCCTGTCTCCTTTCTCTGGGTGCATTGGGAGGTCATGGTGATCTAGGAATGAGGTCACAGGTGAGTGTGTGTTGGGCTTTCTTTCTTCTCAAGAGGGCAGGAAGCAAAGGGAGGATGCATGGGTGAGAAAACTAGGAATCCTACATGAACTTCTTCATTGATGGACTTGCCCCCATCACAGGACTGCATGACCTTTGAAGACGTGGCTGTGTACTTCTGCCAGGAAGAATGGGAGCTCCTGGATGAAGCACAGAGGCTACTGTATCTCAGTGTGATGCTGGAGAACTTTGCCCTTATATCCTCACTAGGTAAGGACCCGTACCTCCCCTGTGTCTTGGTTACCATCTGTCTCGTTCCCCTAGAACCAGAGCTCTGCCCTTTCCACAGTCAAACTGGAGGCCTGTTAGCTTCCCTACTTTCTCGGCAGGTGTGTTATGGGTATCAGTGCTGAGCTATGGGCACTGCCCTGAGCAGCCCTAACACATGCCACCCCAGAGCGTTCATCAGAGTGTCTGGGTGGCAGAAGTCCTACTGTCAGGGAAATGTGTCTGTCTTAGTTTCTTTTATGTGGCTTTGATAAAATATCTTGACAAAAGCAACATGAGGAAGAAAGGCTTTGTTTAGACTCAGCAGTTCCACATTGTATTCCCTCATGGCCAATATGTCACAGCAATTTGAGAAAACTGGTCACATCACATTCACAGTTGAGAGCAGAGAACAGTGAATTCATACATGCCAGTGCTCAGCTCATTTTCTCATTCATAGTCACTCTAGGACTGCCAAGCCCAGGGAATGGTGACACCCGTAATGGGCAGGCTATCCACCTCAGGGTAGTCAAAACAGTCTCCCACAGACATGCCAGTGAGCCTTTTTCCAGGTCATCCGAGATTGTGTTAAATTGACAGTTAACAGTAACTACAGCTTCTGAAGTGGCATTGCCCTTTCTTTGGCCAGATGGCCATGTTTGTATCCATAATTCCTTTATCTCCAATTTTTTTCCCCTTCTAGCTGGTGCCTGATAACTAACTTTCTCTTTCAGGGATTTCATGTTATGATGCTTGGTGCTTATGTGGTCTGGGCAGGTGGACTTATTTCTTTGCCTCTGTGTCTGATATGAGATTCTGTCCTGCCTTAGATTGTACAAGTATGGGATCTGTGGGATGGAGCTAGGCCAGATAAAACTGGTGCGTGAGCTGTTTGATTGATCCTAGGCCAGGCAAAGCCAATCTGAGGAGGACCTTGGTCTGGAGCTAGGCCTTCGGGTACAGAGATAATCTTCTTTTAAAATATACATTCATGCACACATACACCACACACACCACACAGACACCACACTCACACACAACATACACACCACACACACACTCACACACACCACACAGACACCACATACTCACACATACACATATTATATATGTAATCATAGTACTATCATTTTCTACCAATTGTTTTTCTTTTTTAATATTCCCCACTTCTGCGTATCTGTGTTTGGATTTCTGTTTGTGGAATATGAGCTATTAATTTCTGAACCTTTGGTTTCTTTAGTTTCCATTTTTCGCACATCAGATGATCTTAGGAGGTAGGGAAGGCCTGGGCTCTGCACCTTTTGTTTTGATATTTACTTGATGAGCTCCTCATGTTAGGTATCGTCTCTGTAGAAATGGTGACTGCTCCTAAGGTGTTCTACTTTCACATAACATACTTGGACTCTGTATCTGGAAGAACAGTGGTCACTTTAGCTTTGTTTTGTGATAACTTAATAGGCATGTCGACTAGGGGCCTTATGACCCTCTTTGCCACCATCTATAAAGGTGGAGAGTATGTTCTAAAGTTAGTGGGGAATGCCACTGAGGCTCAGTATCCAGCCTTTAGTCCTCCATGCTACCCTTCACTGCCTACCTGTTAAGTGGGACCCTCAGTCATTTTAAATTGTAATGAGGGATAGCTCACATTGTTTCTTCTGGAGCTTTCATCTCCCATCAGCTAGCCAATAGCCCTGAAAATTCCTGCAACTATAGCCCATCCTGTTCTTACCTTGAGACACACAAGTGGCCTGCAACCTTTAGATATATTGAGAAAACCTAACACTTGCCAAACAGTATGACCCGTTACAGTTTTAAGTTGAACAGTGCACAGACAAGTACCTATCAAAGCGCATGTGTGCCGGTGCTCAGAAGGGCAGTCAGACAACACGTGTTGATCAGTACTTCAAGCGATAACTGGAGGAAGCCAGGGAATGCCCTCTGCTCCACCACATGGCAGCCCTGCTTGCTGTTGCACTTACGCTAATATGTACCATGGGTTTTGATTTCTAGAGATGACTGAATGGCAGCATGGAGAGGTGAGTGCTATTGAAAGGGGCTTTATTTCTGAGAGGGGTGCACTGCATCGGTCAAGGATGTCGTGAGGAAACAGCAGGTGCCGGGGATGCAAATGCAAGAAAAGGATTGATTGGACGGCAGATCATGAGCACTCGAGTGCAGGCCAGAAGAGAAAACTGCATCTCTTGAAGCTAGAGTTAGAGATGGTTCTGAGCTACCCAATGTGGATAATGGAAATCAAACTTGTGTCTTTTGGAAGAGCAATGCTCACTCTTAACCACTGAGACATCTCTCCATCCTTCTTGTCTCTAATATGGCTGGGGTGGTTAGGGCAAAGAAGTCTGTTCTTGGATATACAAACTCTGCAGTCATGGTTTGCAGTGTCGAATCTGGATTATTCTAATAGCAACTGAACTATGTGTTTGTAGTTAAGTTTTATGCTAGCTATTAAGAATTGGCCTCCCTGCCCACATTATAAAGGAATGAAAAAGTTAGGAGAAAAACAGAGAAAAAGAGAGGGAGGACCAAAAAAGGGGGGGAGAGTTAGAGAGAGGATTCTATGATTAGGAGATCTTGCTACTCTTGCAGAGAACCGGAGTTTGACTCCTGCCATGCCCATCAGGCAGCTTACATTCTGCAACCCAGCTCCAGGAGATTTGACATCCTCTCTAGCCTGTGTGCATGTGCACATATGCAAAGACACATTTATGTACACACCACATAGAAAGACAAAAATAAATCTTAAAGAAAAAAGGAGCTAAAGAGGTAGACATTGGAGAGATGTTTCCATTTAACATCTAGATAGTGCCTATAAGGGAAGAACTGGCTGTCTGCCCTGTAGTCTTTACTCTCCTCTCTTATGGAAACATTTAAATAATATTCCTTTTCCCCCACCAACCACAAAAATAAAATCCACCTGCAGATAGTTGGCTACAAGCAGATTTCTGGACCCTCGCTAGTCTTTCAGAGAGATATCTGCCAAAGAGATTTGCTCTGAGAGATTAAACTGGTTTGTGTCTTTTTCCTTTCTATCCAGTTGATAAAACTTCTATCTTTATAATAAAGGTAGCTAAAAGCTGGGGTAAATATTTTTCTCATGTATCCTGTTAATCATAAGATGATATGAATATAAAGCTAAGCATATATAATTTAAAATAAAAAATTATAGCCACCTCTCATGATGAATTCAGTAAGGGGAATTAATGTAAGACATAATTGGTAATGCCAACCAGAGTGAATATGTTTTCTGTCCTTGCAGTTTTTTGGCATGAAGCAGAGGCTGAAGAAGCAGCTTGTGCACCGAGTGTTTCACCAGCTGAAAAACCACAGGTCAGGACTCCAAAGGAGGGTCTGCCCACACAGAAGACTCATCCTTCTGACATCTGTGCCGCAGTTCTGAAAGACATTTTACATCTGAATGACCTACCTGCGCAGAAACCATATTTGACTGAAGTGTGTGCAAGCCTCCTGGACCAGAAGCATCATAGAGCCAAGAATTGGTTAAAGAGAGATGTGGACTCCCTTGTGAAGAACTGTATATTCCATGTATCGGGGAACCCTTTCATCTGTAGTAAGATTGGAGAAAACTTCTCAGCTATGTGGAATCTTCTTCAACCTCAGGCCCTTCCCAAAGGTGAGAATGAAAACAAAATTAAGCGTGGAAAGGCTTTTCACACTAATAAAAATAATTCTAAGTCAGATGAATATAAGAAACCTTCCAGCCCCCAACACAGACTTCTTGAGAATCAGAGAATTTGCAGTGAAAAGGAGGGGTTTGGATCTAGCAAACATGAGCAAGACTTAAACAAGTACACACTTGTACCACCCCAGACAGACCAGGCTGAAAAAAGACCATATGAGTGTTGTGACTGTGGAAAACTGTTTGGCCAAAAGGCTACACTTAGAATACACCAGAGACGTCATACTGGAGAAAAACCATATAAGTGTGGGGAATGTGGAAAGTCTTTTTGTCAGAGCTCCAACCTCAGCGAACACTGCAGAGTTCACAGTGGAGAGAGACCTTATGAGTGTGTGGCGTGTGGAAAAGCCTTCGGGTGCCATTCTAGTCTTCTCCGGCACCAGAGAACGCACACAGGAGAGTGGCCGTATGAATGTGGTGACTGCGGAAGACTGTTTAGACAGGTCGTCAGCCTGATCACGCACCAGAGGACCCACACTACAGACAAGCCTTACGAATGTGGACAGTGTGAAAAATCCTTTAGTCACAGAGCCACTCTCACTGTCCACCAGAGAGTGCACACTGGGGAAAAGCCCTATCGCTGTGAAGAGTGTGGGAAATCCTTCAGCCAAAGTGCCAACCTCATTAAACACTCCAAAATTCATACTGGAGAAAAGCCTTATGAGTGTGGGGAGTGTGGCCTCTGCTTTCGGCAAAGAGCCACCCTCATGAAACACCAGAGAACCCACACTTCAGAAAGGCCTTATGAATGTAGGGAATGTGGTAAGTTCTTTAAACAATACTTCTACCTCATTGAACACCGTAGGATTCACACCACAACAGAATTTTATGAGTGTGAGCAGTGCGGGAAATCATACACGCAAAAGGCCACCCTTGTCAGACACCAGAGAGTCCACACAGGAGAAAGTCCTTATAAATGCGAGGAATGTGGGAAAGCCTTTGAGTACAAATCCAGACTTGATCGCCATCAGAGAACTCACACTGGGGAAAGGCCATATGAGTGTGGCAAATGCGGGAAATTCTTCAGGGAGAGCTACAACCTAGCTGAACACCAGAAAATCCATACTAAAGCAAAGCCTTACAACTGTGATCAGTGTGGGAAATGTTTTAGCCGGAGAGCGGATCTGGTCAAACACCAGAGGGTTCACACTGGAGAACGGCCTTACACGTGTGGGGAATGTGGGAAGACCTTCAGTCGAACTACCAACCTTGTTCAGCACAGCAGAATTCACACTGGGGAGCGGCCGTATGAGTGTGACCAGTGTGGGAAATCTTTTAGCCAGGTATCTACCCTCACCCGGCATCAGTTACTTCATGCTGGAGAAAGACCTTCTAAATATAGCAAACGAAGCACATCTTAGACAGCCCTCTAGCATCTTCTAACACCAGAAATGTCACAGAAAGACAGAAAATGTGGGAAATCCTTCAACACGGGGTAGACATCACATCCTGGAAGCCTGCTCTTGAAAACACCCTTAGACATCCCAAAAGTGTTGTGTTGTTGTTCACTATGGCAGACTAGAGCCTCACACAGGTCTTCAGAGGGGCAGAGTACCAAATGAGTTCCAGGCATGTGTAATATGTACTGAAGGCACCCTACACGTTCTAGACAGCCTGTTTCCCTTGCCAGAACGAATTAACTGCCATCATGTCTCTTGAAAAGTGTCTCATCTAGCAACTTGCATTGAGTGCATATTCCCCCCAACATAGTCTCCCCTTTCCTAGTGAAACCCTCAGTTGCCTATGCCCTCCAAATGACCTTAATCCCTTCTTTTGGTCTGTTTTCTGCCTAAAAGAACTTGGTCTTGGTTTATCTGGGGGCTTCAGGAAGGTTTATCTTTTTTTTTTATTCGTTTGTCTCACACGATTCATGTAGCTGTTTCCATACTCCAAGATCACTAGCCAGTAACCTCCTGCTGTTTTGTGCAATAATAAAAGCCTTATGTGGTTTTTTTGTGTGTACTTTTAATCAAGAGTTTCTATTCACAGCTTTAAGTGGGTAAAATACTACCATAGGCCCTGTTTGTATAGATTGGAACAGTGTTTGAGGCAGCTCTGTTCATGTTTCAGTGGGGTACTGTCATGGGAAAGAGTACTTCTCATTTATGTTGCTTTCCAAGACCTTTAGTGGAACAAAGCAGAGTGTTTAGTCCCAGCTTTTTGCCTTAATGCCTGCTTTGGGTTTGTTGGGAGGAGGGTGTTTAGTTTGTATTTAGACCACAGGTTACCTTGAAGGTCAGGTAAGTTGTTAGTGCTCTTAGAATATCTTAAAACGTATTCCATCATTCCCATCATCGTGATCTGACATGGTGCCCAAGATTGCTGAATATTAATATGGACATTGATTAATTGAGAGACAGAGTCTTTACATATGAGAAGAAAGACAGAGACCATTGATACTGCATTCTAGAAAATAATTTGCCCATATCTTGTGTCCTGAAATTTTAACTGAGTCTGAATTCAGGCTGTGACATAATAATTTCTGGCTGCTTATAGCAGGATTTACTATGAGAAACATCAGCATAACGCAGAGCATGAAGATTCAAAAGCTACAGTTCTACCAGGAACCAGATGTGTTGGAGTGGCAGACAGCAGCCATAGTTGCTAATGGAAACCATAAAAGAAGCCAAGCATTTCATTGCTAGGGCATAGAAAAAAATGCCTTGAAGGCTCCAGGCTGTTCAACTAAAACTCATGGGAAAGACTTTCCCTTTTAAAAGGCGCTGCTAAGGTTTTGTAAAGAATTGCTTAGGGGGATGCTTTCCTGGGTCCAGCTCCCATAAGCAGGCTACTGCAGTTGTGAACCAAGGAGACTGCGGTTCTGCTTGAACTGGCAACATTAATACCATTGACATAGTGCTCCTTTTACAGGCAGGCAGAGCAGAAGTTATAATGTTGTGGAGGCTTCCGTTGAAGCCAGAGAATAGCCTGTGATGCTAACTACTGTGGGCCAAGGTCACTTTCCTCAGACGCCTCTGACAGGGAGATTCATGGAGCTTGAGAAGTTAAGACTGAAGTGCATGCTGTATGTTGGGAACATGGGATGTCTGCCAAGGAAAACTGCCAGGACCAATTAGAACCAGTCCAATAGAGGCTATGCAGGCTTCAGATAACAGGGCCTTAGGAAGAGGCATACTGAAGTGTTTTAGATCTCAGGTGATGGCAATGTGTGATCCTGATCCCAGGAATGAGGCTACAGGATTTCCATTCAATTGTTTTTCTCTCCTTTGTTCCCATTCCTCCCTTCTAAGGTCCAGTTCTTCCCTTTTGAAATAGGAATGGTTACGCTGCGCCATTGCAGTTTGTACTTACATAACCTTCTTTTGGGTTTATTTGGCTCAGTTGTTTACCTTTGCTCTCAGAAGAAATGTTGAGCTTCTGAATGTACCAAAACTGTTAAGATTGAAGACAGTTGAAGTGTCACTAAATGCATTTTGCGTCATAAGATGACAATGAGCCTTTGGGAGCCAGGAATAGAATTTTATGGTTTGGATCTGAAATGCCTCTCAAGATTTAAGAATCTGATTCCCAGATAGTAGTGCTATTTTGGCAGATGGTAGGGTCCGCAGGAGATGAGGCACCGGTGGCAGGGGTCTGTCACTAAGAGCAGATCTTTTGAAGGTTATACCCAGCCCGTAGTTAAGTGGCTCTCCACCTGTGAGCTGTGAGCCCTTGGGGTTGTATATCACATATTTACATTACAATTTATAATAGTATCAAAATTACAGTCATGAAGTAGCAAGTCATTTTATGGTTGGGAGGGATCGCTACAACATGAGGAAATGTATTAAAGGCTGTCAGCGTTGGGAAGGTTGAGAACCACTGGCCAAGTTGTGTTGGTTGCCTCTCTGCTTTTTACCATCCTGTGAACAGCCTTTGCCATATGCTCCTATTGCCTTGAACTAAGTTGTACCCTACCCCCAGCCTAGCTTCCCCAGTAGGACAGACTGAACCCTTTGAAATGGAACCAGAGTAAATCATTCCTTCAGTTATGCAAAATTAACATGCTGATGCATAACAACAGTGTGCATTTATGTGTACATTTTATGGGTATATGCATCGATCAGATTATAAATCCATAAGGCCTTCATGATCTCAATAATGTTTCTATCCAGAATTTCTCTTCTCTTGTGTGATCTGGTTTCCACAGGGTTTTAAGTATCTGGTGACTTGCTTTCCTTCATAATGGCTTGATTTTACATGGAGCTTTTAGAATTTTTATTTGAAGGGAATCATAAAGTGTTTGCCGTTTTCTAATTATTTTCATATTGGGTAATTGGTTTTAGATTTGCTATTGTTGCCTGTATGAACACATCATTATTTTTATTGTTAAGCAGAATTCTATTCTGTGGACAAGTCCCTATTTGTTTGTTTGTTAATGATCAAGCAGCTTGTGGCTAGTTGAAGACAACTAATAAAGTTACAAAGAACACATGTGTGCAGTTCTTTTTTGGAAAGTCGATTTTACTTATATTAGTGATTTTAGTTAAAGGAACATTTAAAAAACTTCACAACATGTTCAAACTGATTGAGTCCATTGTGATTCACATTAAGAAATGCTCTTAGAATGTGCTGGCAGTCTGGCTACAACATCTGTAAGCCCATTGATTGTCACGGTTGATTTGGTTGACTGGCTAGCTAGGCAAGTGTTCTCTTCCTCCCTTGCTGCTCCGTGCATGTCCCTTCTGAAGCCGTGGGCTTGGTCCAAAAGGAAAATGTTCCCTGGTAGATAAGAAGTAGCCTTTGATCACGAATATATGAGTATTTGCCCTCCCCAGCTAGAACCTCCAAGCAAGCACTCAAGAAAAGAACTGTCTAGTAGTTAAGAGCTAGCTAGTACTGATTTTCTGGTGGAGCCCAGTTCAGTTCCCAGCATCTACGTCAGATAGTAATGGCTGACCTTGGCTCCAGCTCTGGGAGATCTGATAACGTCTTTTGGCCTCCATGAGCACACAGAGAGAAAGAAATAGGGAGAAATAAGAATAAATATTAAGAAGAAAAAGACTTCGATGGTTGAGTGTTCACCCTAAATAGGACATATTCTCTCCAATGCTCAGGAAACGCTATTGAAGAGGAACCAGAAAGAACGTAATGGCTCGAAGGTGAGAGAGGGCTTCAAAATGCCATTGTATGGGTAATATACAGCCATACTAGTCACAGACTGAACATCTATCTACACATGACTCCAAATTCAGTTTCTCCCTCTAGAGAGACCCTGTGCTTGTCTGTCTCTACTTTACCAGTCTACTTTTGTTCATAGAAAGAGACTCCAAAACTTCAGATTTTTGTTGTCTTTTGGTTTGGTTGGTCTCATTGATGCCATATGAATCAAACAGTTCTAGGTCTCTATTTTTTTTGCTACTATTGGCTCTTTCCATGGCAGTTCCCCTAACCCAAGAGATTCTAAAACGGCGGGGTCTACCCCAGGCTCAGGACTATATGAGAGGACACCGCCAGTCTTTATCCCAAAGGACCCTAACTCTTTCTGGAAAGTTGGTTATCGCTACCCCGCGAGGCTCTGTGAGCATACTCTTAAATTTCTAGCGGCATGAACCTGCCACTGAAACCAATGGGGTACGCTAAGGACTAAGGAAACTTACATTACTCACAATTCTTTGAGCCGAGTGGCAAAAGGCTGGACCAACGAACTCCAAGAAAGGCCTTTTAGGTGCTTGAACGGCAAACTGTAGGCAAGACTTCCTAAATCTCTGCCAAGCGGTCCTTGTAGCTGCTTTGGAGTTATTTCCGGCTATCACTGATATAAGTGTGTGGAGTGGGGACCAAGGTGAGTAGAGAGGACAGGCAGGGGGTGCAGGTCTACATTACTACCACTGGCCCCTGGGAGGGATGCGCGAACGTTTGCCCAGTATGATGGCTGTTGCCGCAGGGGAGCAACCTGCCCAAGTAACCTGTTCCCCTGGCCTCACCACAGTCCTAGATTCCCGAGAGAGTTCTGTTCTCATCCTAACTGTAGAAATCCCTGCATATAGAACAGTACTGAGCTTGTGAGTGGAATCTCTACTATGGGACCCGCAAAGGACTAATTGGCAGTTGTGTGTCTTGTTTGCAAGATTGAGAGGATTATTTATGCCTTACAGTGAGAAGGTGAGGAATTTTCCTTGCAGCCTTACGGATCTGGAACCTAGTGAGTCTCAGAATGGAAGGACATGGTTTGAAGACACTCAGAGTAGACTGGAGGGGTTAACACTGAGGGGTTAACTGGAAGTTGGTTAACTCAGCCAGGAAGATTGAGTCTTCTAGGAGTCGACTTTGTGTGCTAAAGCCTAGAGATAAATAATAAAATAATAAATAAATAATAAATAATATAAAAAATAAATAAAATAATAAATAAAATAAATTGAAAAATAATAAAGCCTAATAGCTCCAGGATTGGACAGGGATTGCAGGAGGCCTGAGCTGGTGAAACCCCTACCTTGATCCTTGGCAACCTTCTTCTCACAGATTCTCATGACTACCAAAGCATTATGGACTGTTCACAGATGAGTAAAGAGAGTTCCAGAACCTTCACTTATGACCTCACTCCTTGTCTCTGGAATGGTGTGTGAAACTGATTGTTTCACCAGTTTCCACTGCGTGGACCTGGAGAACCCCAAGCCATGAATGAAAACCCAGTGTGGGGTTACACAGAAAGATTTCTCATAAAACTCTTAGCAACCAGTGGGGTGAGAGAAGAAAGGCTACCCCAAGCATGGCTTCCAAAATATGGAACTGAAATATGAGGCTGAACTTGCTTAGCGATCACAGGTTGCCTTTCCTTCTGCTGAAAATTAAAGAGCTCAGGGCAGAAGTCAGGCCTGGGCTGTCCCATGTCTATTCTGGAGATGATGGGAGCAGACACAATTTGGTAAGATTTTACCAGTTTCCCCATGACTGCAGCAAGAACATAGAGTAAGCATTACAGCTCAGATGGAAAGATACCCTAGTAGCTGGGAGTCAAGGAATATCTCACCCAAGAGATTTAGTGGGAGCAAAAACCCAGAAGGGTATCTGCCTCTGCTCAGGAGAAACAGCAGAGAACTGAGCAGGGCTTATGCAGAGTTGCTTGGGGAGAGGGGTGGAACTTCTCAGGGTGAAGCTTCCCAGGGTGGAGGTTGGTGGGATTTCAAGTAGTGTGTGTGGGGGGGGTGCAGGTCCAGCCATTAGAGCAGTTAGAGTGTTCTGAGAGTAGGACCTGGCCGTTGGAGGTTCTCAGGGGAGGGGCCTGGGAACTCACTGAGGGACCTACACACACTGTTGGACCCTAGAGTCCAATTACTGAGGAGGAGTCACCCCAAGAATACACTCTCACACTGCAGAGGATTTTAATTCTGCTGCAGCAGGGTCACTCAGCGTTCAATGCCAAGGACCCCGAATGCCTGTCACAAGCCATTTTTAAAGCAAAAAGCCATAGAAACAAAGGGGGATCTCAGGGATTGTTTACCAACTATTAGGATTGGCTTATTCGGGGAGCTTCTAATAACAAGTGGTCTGAGCCAGGGCTGGAGAGCAGTTGCCAGATCAGGCGAGGTAACAGGGAACATCTGGGGGGTCATTCTGACCCCTTTCCAGGGACAGAGTCAAAACATCTGTGGACATCTGTGGGTTATCTTTTCCCAATTCTAGGAACGAAACTCTCTTTGGAGCACATCCACAAGGACATAGGGAGATGGAAAGTTCCCAACATTTCAGTGCCTGCATGGATAGTTGTTAGATTCCCAGGGAGGGGGGGAAGCACTAAGGCTGAGAAGGCTCAGAAATGGCCTCAGAGTTGTCTTAAAGTTCTACAACACTATGGGGATAAAAGGAGGTAATGGGCACCCTAGAGTCATAGCTAACTGCCATAGTCCAGGGAGTGATTGGTGTGGCTTCATCAGTGTAGTGACCAGAGGATCAAAAGCTGTGGCTGGGCTCTGGGTTGCTTTTTCATTTAAGAAGTATGAGTTTTTCTTCAGGGGAAATGAGAGAAGGGTAAAATAACTCAAGGGATTCTGGGTTTTTAGATTTTTATCAGATGGAAGCTTAACTACCTGCCTTTTAAAGTTGACTGTAAATTTTTATTTGGGAATGTATATTAGGATATCTGAAACTTTGTTTTGGTCGTCCTAAAAATGAGGTGGAAATTCTTACATAAATATGCACCCCTGTACTCCCAGCACCTGGGGATAGAGGAGGGCAATCAGGAGTTCAATATATTTTTAGTTTTAAAAATATTTTAAACTTTAGGTTTTTGTCTATTACTATTATGTATGTGTGTGTACAAGCACACCACAGGATGTGTATACAGGTCAGGGGAACAATCCTTCTACCTTTACTTGGGTTCTGAAGATCAAACTTGAGTCCTCAGTCCTGAGCAGCCCTTTTCCCCCTGAGCCATCTCATTCGCTATATTTTCAAAAGGATCAGAGAATGAGCATTTCAAAGAGCAGCTGTGGACATGTCTACTTGAAAGATGGTCCTGCAGATCAGGATCCCTGGGAAAGATTAATCTTGAAGACACCTAAAAGGGATGATGTTGGCTCTAGAATACAGCCTGACTTAACAGGAAATGGAATTGTGATGGGGCGTGGTTTACCGGTAAATTAGGATCAACCAGACCAGTTCAATA
>LOEQ01005707.1:69197-88095 GCA_001685075.1 Bramus lutescens
ATGAGAACAGGAGAATGCTGGAAAGGAGGAAGCCCATTCCTCCCAGTCTAGTCCAGACCACGGAAGAGGCAACATGTGACCTGCTTGGCTGAGAAAGGTACTGAGCCACATGGCTAACATAGATCAGAATAATATAAGTGATAAGAGCTAATAAGTAACCTGAGCTAATGGACCAATCAGTTTATAATCTTATGGAGATCTCTGTGTGACTTTCTTTGGGGTATGCCAGCTGGGGTACTGGGCGGGACAGAAACCCCAACAAGCCGGCCCTCATGTTACAGGGTCTAGCTGTTTATCTTATCAGTTGGAGATATATGCACCAAAGTGGGCAAAACTAACATGGTTTGGATATCAAAACTGCTGTTGGCATACTAAACAGAAATAAGGGCAAAAGCTTTGGGTAAATTGTAGTGTTATACATTTACCATTTAACTTTCTCTCTCCTCCACCTTGGGAATGTGCCTTTCACCATGACTATGATAAATAAATTTTTGAGGCAATGCAGAAGCACAGAAGACCTCTGTGGACATTGTTGTCTATAGTTCAGAACTTACCTGGGAACCTCTTCCTCTGAATGGGAAAAAGTGCAATGCAGAAAATTGAATACAAGGTGACAGTTACCAGGTGGTGGCTCTCAATGACCAAAGGCAAGGCAGTTTTGGTAGTAAATATCAAAATCAAAGAAGAAATAAAAGTGGCTGGGAAAATGACTCAGCAATTTAGAGCATATACTGCTCTTTCAGGGTACCAAAATTATATTCTTACGTGGGGTAGCTTACAGCGGTCTGTAATTCCAGTTCCAGAGGAGCTGATGCCCTCTGTGGGCACATGCACAGACACACACAGAGTCACACATGCAAATATATAATTTTAAAAAGCAAAATTTGTTTGAAAGGCAATTAGAACAAGTTCACTCATAGAATCATACAGTATCTGGGTCTGGGAAGATAGCTCAGTAAAATATTTGATACACAAGCCTGACAACCTGAGTTCATATACTAAGAACCCCATAAAATCTCCAGAGTCAGTAACACATGCTTCCATAGTCCCAGCACCCATGTGGGGAGATGGGAGTTGGAAACAGAAGAATCTCTGGGAGCCCATGGACCAGAGAGGCTGCAGTGCACAGCCATAAGCTACAAAACAGATGTTGTCTAAAACAGGTACAAAGCAAAGACTAACACCCAAGGTTGTCTTTTGACCTCCACATTCACATTGTGACACCCACACACCTACATTCATACACTTACACTCATACGCACAATCATGTACATACAGACATACACAAAGTGTACATCATTGAGCTGCTGACCATGGTGGTGCTAAAACTGCGTTAGATAAGAAGTCTACTAACTCTGTATAAGTGGAAGAATTCTAAGTCAACAAATCTCAATTTTGCATGAGTTCTAATTTGTCTTAATAACAAAAACCCAGAGCCAGATAGCAGAACAAATGCTGAAAGATCTGAGAGAGAAAGGAGCAAGCCACAGCCAACTCTTACCTTGCTAACTCCTCAGTCAAAAGGGGGCTGAGCTCCTGTCTCCTTCTGCCTTATATTCCTCTCTCTGCCCAGCCATATCACTTCCTGTCTATATAAACCTCCAGACTCTATGGTTAACTAACTAGTAGCTAGTTCCACCCTCTGATCTTCAGGCAATCTTTATTTGTTACAGTACAAACAAGATATCACTGCTCATCAACCCTAAGTCATAAACACTTTCAATTATTTCCCCAATTTGAGTCAGAGCCTCTTGAACAAGACATGGTTCTCCACACAATGACCAAATTTCACAGTTAATAATTTTCCTGTGCTTTCTTAGGAGCCGGGTACATATCCCAGTTGGTAGAGTCCCTGCCAAGCACTCATACCACTCCTCCATTCCCACCAGAAGGATCAGAAGTCCAAGGTCATCCTGGTACAGAGGGAGTTTTGAACCAATGGGAACTAAAGACCCTGTCCCAGAAAAATAACAGCGAAGGGGACAGAACAGGTGACTCAACAGTTAAGAGCCCCTTGCTCTCAAAGCATCCACTGGAGCCCAACAATCAGATAACAAGTCATGGGTCCCCATAAAATGCCTGTAATCACAACTCCAGGGTGCACTAAAGACAGGAGGATCTCTGGGGCATGCTCACTTCCATCTTAGCTGAGAACCCAGGCTCAGTAAGAGACCCTGCCTCAGAATAGGCAGAGTGATGAAAGAGAACACTGATGCCCTCATCTCTGCACACCCACACAGATCCCCATGCACTCATTCCCATGCATGTACACAAATGCACAAGCACACACACACATGCACATGCACATACACACACACAACCTTAAAAATATTCTTCCAAACACTCCAGAGGAAACTACTCAAGGGTAACTCCTTGTTGAAAGCAGATGTTTGGATGACTACTGGACAGTGGTCTTGAACAGCACTATTCTAAAAGAACCTGCATCACTTAACAGTGGCCCAGTCTTGGATGTGCTATAACGTCAGATGCTCTACAGAGTTTTGCCATGGGCCCATCTCATAGTAACCGAGTGAGCTCCTGAACCCATACTGTACTTACTTCCCCAGCTCTGAATACATGACTACAAGTGACATATTCACCAATAGGCACACATAGGTACACATGCCTGCTTCCTTTGCCCACTATTTTTGGTGTGTGTGTGCTTGTGCATGTGCATGTGTGTAGATGTACTTGTGAGTGGTGTGCGGAGGCCAGGAGTTCCGGTCAGGTGTCTTCCTCAATTGCTTTTTCATCTTATTTTTATAGATTATTATTTTTAGTTACATGTATCCATGCCTGCCTGTATGTGGGTACACATATGACTGTAGGTTCCTACGCAGTACAGGAAAAAGCATCAGGTCCCCTAGAACTGGATTACAAGCATTTGCATGTTGTCAGACCTATGTGCTGAGAACTGAACTCCTGTCCTCTGAAAGAGAAGCAAGCACTCTTAACCACTGAGCTGTCTATCCAGCCCTCACATACCTCTTATTTTTCGAGACAAATCTCCGCATGAACTTGAAGCTTACCATGACAGTTAGGCTGGTTAACACTTTCCTTGGATCTAACTATCCGTGTCTCCCCAGTTCTGGAGTGACAGACATATGCCATCATTTATACTTGGGTAATAGGGGTCAAACTTAGATCATGTTTATGCAGAGGCACTTCACCCACTGAGCCACCCCCACAGCTCCTTCTCCCACTATGGATAATTATTATGATGTGGACAGTCCATTAGAAAAACACAGAACTCCTTTTGCCATGGAAAACACTAAAACAAAAGCAGTGTACATTCAGGGGTGTACTCCTTAGTGACACTGTTCATGACTTAAAATTAGATGGGCCCTTGCCATAGCATCCCCATTTGAAGTGACTTTTTGGACTGCATGAAACACAGATTGAACTGGGTGTGGTGACACATACTTGTTTGTAATCCCATCACTCAGTAAAGACAGTAGCAAGAAGACTGCAGTAATTAAAGGCTACATGGCAAGTACAGAGTGTTCCCCACCCACCTAAGGGTATGTATAAATAACTGCCAAGCGAATGAAAGGCCAGCTGTATTTTGGAGAAACAAATGGATTACTACATATTTAACTAGAAATTGAATGTTATGCTTATGCAGCTGATAAAACAGATATGATTTGCTTGATCAAATGTATAGATACCAAACTTATTATTAAAAAGCATTGAAAACTTTATAGATCCTCTCAACTAATAAAAGTACTAATCTAATACAAATTGTTCTATCCCACCAGAAATGGTTTGCCTGTAGCCAGACCTGATCTGAAAATTTCCTCCCTGATGACTAGCTTTAGTGGTGACAGAAAATGCCATGAAAGCTGCTGTGGGAGAAAAGACGTACGCAGTATCTTTCCAGCCAACCCTGAATACTGTACCAACGGAGCAGATAAGATGCACTCACTGGTTGTGATAGTGACATGAAGGTTATAATGCTATCCAACAGCATTTAAACTGGACTTGAGGTAAGCACTACAGGAGGTAGTTCAGACCTGGTACTGAGAATCTGGTTGGACACCATGGCTTAGGAGGCAATAGGTCTAGAGAAGAACCTACTACTGCTTTGTCCAATACATGTTGTTAAATTGTATATTAGTTACCTCACTAGTCCTATGATAGAATACTATAATCAAAACAGGTTATGGAAGAGCTTATTTGGGCTTATGGTTCCAGAGTCCGTCATGGCCAGAAATTATGGCAACAGGCAGCAGGGGGCAGGCATTAAGGCAACAAAAACATCTGAAGATCACATCTTGAACTGCAAGAAAGAAGCAAACAGAGCAAACAGAAATGGTGTTGAGTTCTCTTAATATCAAAGTCCCACTTTAGTGACAACCTCCTCCAACAAAGCCACACCTGCTAAGACTCCCCAAGCAAGGCTGCCAATTTGGAACCAAGTATTCAAATGCCTGAGACTATGGGGGATATCTTATTCATATCACTACAAACTGCCTTCTTAATATTTATGATTATACTCACAGATGAACGCAATCTAAATCTTGTCCAGGGAAGATTCTATATGCAGTGTTCAGCAGTTCATTCGGGAACTCACAACTAGTCTAAGAAATGAGAATAAGTATCAACTGATTGCTCAGTTGTTGATGGAACATCTATATCACCCATGTCTGTAGCAAAATTCTAATTGTTCTTAGTAAAAACATGGAGTCATATATCAGGGAGTGAAAGGAGATCAGAGAAGGAGGGCAGCCAGCCACTAGAGAGACCTTTTACCTCTACCACTGCTCAGATCAAAGGGGTGATCCTGTCCTCAGGCTGCATCCTCAGACTGGACCTCTAGACTTCACTGAGCTTCTGTCTTCTCCTTCCTTATATTTCTCTCTTGTATTCACCTCCCTAGTGCTGGGATTAAAGCTGTGGGATCCCAAGAGCTAGGATTAAAGATGTGAGTCACCACCACCCGACTATTTCTCCTTAAGACTGAATTAATCTTGTGTAGACCAGGGTGGTCTTGAACTCACAGAGATCTGTCTGTCTTTTCCTCCTGCATGCTTGGGTGAAATGTGTGTGCCACCACTGCCTGGCTTCTGTGGCTAACTAGTAGTTCAGCTGTGTGCTCTAATCTTCAGACTAGCTTTGTTAGATTACAAACAAAATATCACTACACACCCTTCTCAAAGCTCAAGAAACATCAAGGAAGAGGAGTAGAAATAATGTGAGATCTGTAAAATGGTGACGGGTGCTACAAAATGCTATCTTTGGGACATGACATGGCCAATAAACCCATGAACTCACTATAGTTATAGTTCCCTGCACAAGATCGAGCCAATGAGATTAGTCAGCATTCCAATAGTCAGTACTAATTGTGCTAAGTGGGTTATTAACTTCAAATGGAGAGGACACGAAGGTGAAGGGGACAAGTATAAAATTGCCAAAGAATAAATAAAAGTTTAAGAATTCACTTGCACTTATAAGGCCACCAGTACACCTACATGACATACTTCAGAAATGCATCACCTCTCCAATCCTATATCAAAAGAATTTAGTTCATAGGGATCTTGATCATAGCCCACTCCCCATTATCACACTAGCTCTTGACCCACTATTATTCCTATGTGACCCCGCTATAAAACCCCAGTATAGGCTCAGGACTCCCAAGACCAAGTTCTCAGCACAAAGGAGACTTATTTTCCCAGAGGGACAAAGGGCAGGAAATAAAAGACAGAGACAAGAGATAGAGGATGAGGTAGAAGGAGAAAAGAACAACACTTGTAGGCAGAGGCTGCCCAGACCCAAAACAATCACTCAGAAGCTATTAATTACAACACTGCTTGGCCTATTAGCTTGTGCATATTTCTAGCTAACTCTTACATCTTATATTAACCCATTTCTATTAATCTGTGTATCGCCATGTGGTTGTGGCTTACAGGGCAAAGTTCCAGCATCTGTCTCCTCCAGCAGCTACATGGCATCTCTCTGACTCTGCCTACTTTCTCCTCCATCTCTGCTTAGAATTCCTGCCTTGTTCTGTTCTACCCTGGCCTTGTTCTATTCTGCCCTGCTGGTAGGCCAAAGCAGCTTCTTTATTAACCAATGGCATTCACAGCACACAGAAAGGAATCCCATATCATGTGCTGCCAGTGTGGAAAAGCTTTCAGATGTAACCACTCCCTTGTCAAGCACCAGAAGTTCACACTGGAGAAAGGCTTTTTACATGCAAAGATTGTGGGAAATCATATAGGTACCAAGCCAGCCTTACAACTCATTATCAAATTCCCAGTGGAGAAAAGTCCTATGAGTGTAGCAAATGTAGAAGTTTATGCAAAAATCTAACCTTTTTTATCATTATCAGGTACACTCTGAAGAAGGACCTTTTCAGTGTAGCAAATGTAAAAAGTGTTTTAGGAACAACTCTCAACTCACAAAGCACCGAAAAGTTCATACCAGACCTAAGCCTTTTAAGTGCAAGCAGTGTGGTGAATCATGCAGACACAGAGGCAGCCTTTGCAGTCATTATCAAGTTCATATGGAGAAAAATCCTATGAGTGTGGAAAATCATTCGAGCCAAATTCCAATCTTTTCCATCATTGCCAGGTACACTCTGGAGAGAAGCCCTTTGAGGGCAATGAACGTGGGAAGTCTTTCACCTCAAGCAGCGTGAGAAAGTTCATGCCAGACCAAAGCCTTTCAAGTGCAATGCATGTGGGAGAGTCTTCGCCATGAATTACAGCCTCCTTGAGCATGAGAGAGTTCACACTGCAGCAAGACATCATGAGTGCAAGAAATATGGCAGGTTTATTGCTACAACTCTGGCCTCTCTAAACATCACAAGAGTCACACCTGACAAATGACATACGAGCGCAACGAATGTGCACAGTCCCTTAGTCATTAACCCTAAATATACACAGGAATATTCGCCGGACGAAAGCCTTGAAATGTTTCAATTGTGGTGAGCCTGCACCCACACCTCCGTCCTATTGACACAAGAGTGGTAACCATCTGGGATGCATCATGACAACGCTGAATCTGGCAAAGCCTCCTAGCAGCTGTCTGCTCTGACTGGCAATACTGGAAAATCAGATGGCATATATGAGTGTCGAGAAAAACTTCAGCGGTTAAATGACCAACCTTCTTCAGCTTTAGAGGTTGACATGACTTTGAGCAGAAGCTCTGAGAGTCCTTTATGAGGGAGCAGCAATCGAATGCACCCCATCATACAGGCGCATTGGAACAGCATGAGGTCTGTCACCATCCTGTCTTCCCCAGAAGATGCTAATTGCCTGGGAACTCTGAGAGAGTAAGCCCTAGGTTCTCCACTGCACAAGTGTGGAGTGAAACGTCCATGTTTATGAGTTTAAATCATGGAAAAGCAGAGTAGCCTTGCTTTATGTACGCTTCAAGCTTTCTCTTACCAAATGCTACATTTTCCTAACTAGTTGTTTATTTGCTATGTACTCTTTTTTAAATATTCTCAAAATATTTAAATATTTGGGAGTTTTATTTTTATGAGATGTACTTATTTTGTGTGTGTGAATATATTAGAAGCCCATATGTGTGCAGTATACACAGAGGTCAGAAGATGGCCTTGGACTCCCTGAAACTGGAGTTATGAATGGTTGTGTACCACCACGTGGGGCCAGGAACTGAAGCTGATTCTCAAGTGCTCTTGACTGTGAGGATACTTTTTATGATCACCTTCAAAGGTTTCTGTTATGTCCTTCTGTCTGACTTGTGATGCTGGGACATCTCCATGAAGTTCCTAATGCTGTGTATTCAGTGCAAAGTTCTGTGTGCTTCACATTTACCCTTAGAATGCATCAGGTTACCAGCTTCTCACATCCACTATACTCAGATGTATAGCTGCATGTAATGTGACTTCATTATACATTTTCCTCATGTATTCATGCTTTGTTTTTAAAATAAAGTGTCCAATTTCACTCATGTTTCTCAGAGTCATGTTTTAAATTTGTACTAATTTTAAAAACTTGTCTAGACTATCTCTCCAGCCCCTTGTGGTTTTTTTGTTTGTTGTTATTTTTTTTATTTACTTTGTAGCCTTGGCTTCCCTGGAACTAGCTTTGTACACCAGGCTGGCCTCAAACTCAGAGATGTACCTGCCTCTTCCTCCTGAGTTCTGGGATTAAAGGCATGCACCAACCACAACCTGCCTTTGAATTTGTTTTGTTACTCACTGGAATAAACCAGGGATATATTCTCTGAAACCTGCTGGGCTCAACAGTGGCAGACAACTAGTGGCAGTAACTCGCTTTCTCCTGGACTCTATCCATAGCCTATGGTTCTCCAGTGAAAAGTAGGTACCCCTGAAAAACGCCCCCGTTCATTCCTATTGGTGGTGCCATTCTTGTGCAGACTCCGGGCAGACAACAGAAGGTGCTGTGGCTTTGTTATTGGGATCATCGTGTCTTGTCCAGAAGGTAACACCTCACAACCCTTCCAATCTTCCAGCCCTTACGTTCTGTCTCCTCTTCTTCAGTGCCCCTTAGCCTTCCAGGGACTAGGATAAAAGCCTTGTCCAGGACGGAGCATTCACCTGTAACTTATCCTCAGCACCTTCAGCTAACAACAGCCTCTCCATCTGCTTGAATTCACTCCATAGAGGGGCTTCTCTCATTAAAGCTGAGAGTAGCCTTTGTCTGAATATAGGCACGTATTTAGTAGTCAGTTCTATGTTCTGTTAGCTAAACAACAGTTTCAAGTTCTGGTCTGGGGCCNTTTGTTTTGTTACTCACTGGAATAAACCAGGGATATATTCTCTGAAACCTGCTGGGCTCAACAGTGGCAGACAACTAGTGGCAGTAACTCGCTTTCTCCTGGACTCTATCCATAGCCTATGGTTCTCCAGTGAAAAGTAGGTACCCCTGAAAAACGCCCCCGTTCATTCCTATTGGTGGTGCCATTCTTGTGCAGACTCCGGGCAGACAACAGAAGGTGCTGTGGCTTTGTTATTGGGATCATCGTGTCTTGTCCAGAAGGTAACACCTCACAACCCTTCCAATCTTCCAGCCCTTACGTTCTGTCTCCTCTTCTTCAGTGCCCCTTAGCCTTCCAGGGACTAGGATAAAAGCCTTGTCCAGGACGGAGCATTCACCTGTAACTTATCCTCAGCACCTTCAGCTAACAACAGCCTCTCCATCTGCTTGAATTCACTCCATAGAGGGGCTTCTCTCATTAAAGCTGAGAGTAGCCTTTGTCTGAATATAGGCACGTATTTAGTAGTCAGTTCTATGTTCTGTTAGCTAAACAACAGTTTCAAGTTCTGGTCTGGGGCCAGTGATCTCCCCAACCATGGGTTTTGACTGGGTTAACAGACATGGTTTCCCTTTTCGGTAGTGGGTCTAAATCCAATCAAAGAGTGGTTACCTACCCCCAAAGCATGCCACTATTTTGCAAGTATGAATATCTTGCCTATGGGAACCAATAAGTTATTAAACAAAAGCCTCAATACTGAGTGGGAGATACAACTTCAAGAGTTGCTAGCCAGGGCATCTAAAAATTATGTTTTTGCCACCCTTCCTGGTTGATTGACAGAGCTAGAGGATAAGAGGCTAATGTTGAAGACACCACACACCGTTGATTCCAAGATATCCCTACAGACTATTATTTTTCCTATTATTTATTTTTGTATATGGGTGTTTGGTATGCATGTATGTCTGCACACTAGAGGAGGGCTTCAGATCCCATGTTATAGGCAGTTGTGAGCTGCCTTGTGGATGTTGGGGATTGAAACCAGAACCTCTGAGGCATATCACAAACCCTCTACCATCTGGCTTTAAGAGCAACAGAAGGGGGCTGAAGAGATTGCTCAGAGGTTAAGAGCACTGGCTGTTCTTCCAGAGGTCCTGAGTTCAATTCCCAGCAACCACATGGTGACTCACAACCATCCATAATGATAGTTGGTGTCATAATCTGGTCTGCAGGCATACGTGCAGGCAGAATGCTGTATACATAATAAATAAATGAATCTTTTTTTTAAGAGTAGCAGAAGGCATGGGCTGGAAAGAGGTCTCACTGGTTAAGAACCCTGGATGCTCTTCCAGACGACCAGGGTTCAGTTTGTAACTCCAGTTCCAGGGAATCTGACACCCTCATTCAGACATACATGGAGACAAAACACCAACCAGTGCTCATAAAATATAGAAAGAGGGGGAGAGGGAGAGGGGGGAGCAGAAGGCACAGGGCAGACTTCTGGGAGAGAAATAGTTGTCTTACCTATCAGTGAATAGCAGTAATTCACAAACTCCCAGACTAATATAGGTCTATGATCTTGTACTTTGATGAAGTGCTCATCATGTCCAAGAGTTGTCTTCTGAGCTCTTTTTACCGTTGAAATTGTGTTTTGTTTTGTTTTGTTTTGTTGTGACAGGGTCTCACTGTGTTGCCCTGGCTGGCCTGGAACTCATGATGTGAGAACAGTGACCAGTTGCCTTTTCTTTACATAGTTCCTATATTTTCTTTTGTTATTCATGTTTAGTTTTATTTCACTGTGATCTGAGTAGATAGAAGAAATAATTTTGATCCTTTAGTATTTGTATAGTCTACAATGTGATCTATTTGAGAAAACCCTCCACAGGCTACTGAGAATGTCTTCAATAGTTGTTGCTTAAAAAATTCTTTGTGTGTGTGTGTGTGTGTGTGTGTGTGTGTGTTTAATGTATATGGGTGTTTTGCACACATGTCAGTCTGTGCACCACCCACATGTAGTGCCAGCAGAGGCCAGAAGAGGGCATTGGATTCCCTTGGAGTTTAGAATTTTACTTAGAGTTACTTGTTGCCGTGCGGCTGTTGGGAAATGAAGCAGGTCCTCTGGAAGACTCCTAACCATGTAGCCCTCTCTCCAGCGCATTTGCAATAGTCTGGAGAGCTCTTGCAATTTAACCTTTCACTTTTGTTTTTGAATTTTTTTAAATCCAGGCGACAGATGTTTTTATGACAATGAGGTATGAAGTCACCCACTATAAATGTCTCTGTATTATTTATCTGTTCATGTCTAGCAATGTTTTAGAAAATCATACGTCTGAATCTGTGCATATATATTTATTACTCCAAGTTTTTAACAAATTGTTCCTTGTATTAATGTTGTATCATGTTTTATCTAATCCAATCTTTGGTAAGGTAATTTACCAGATGTAAGTTTAACTGCCTATGGATAGTGTTTGCCTTCCGTGTGCTTTGTATATTGTCTTACATCTTTTATTTTCAGCCTCTTTGCCAGTGATTTATTTATTGTAGACAAAATCAGTCAGACCCTGCTGTGAACCTGCACAGTTGGTCTTCGTCTTATGACTAGGGAGCTCAGACTATTAGTAGATGAGTTATTTCAGGGGGCTATTTGTTGATTCTGGCCTTTGTTTTTTTCAGTTGGATTATTTTTTTCGTTTTGTTCTCTTCTATTTCCTTTTTGGAATTTGCTGGTTGTGTGAGCTGGACATGGTTGACTCGCTCCTGGTTCTCCTTTATTTATATCTTCATGTCTTTTTGTACATTCATAATAAATAATGTTTTTCTTGTCTGGTGGTGGCACATGCCTTTAATCCCAGCACTCAGGAGGCAGAGACAGATAGATCTCTGAGTCTGAGGCCAGCGTGGTCTACAGAGCATGTCCTAGGATAGCCCGAGCTACACAGAGAACCCCTTTTTTAAAATACCTTTCCTCAAGCACAGCATATTGATGAATGGCTGTAGTAGAATCTTGGATTGGAAGGAAGAAGGAGTATGTGTTCTCCTCAGCCTGAACTACATTAGATGAGGTCTTAAAATATTAAATGTCATGGGTGGCTGGGATGTCTCAACAGGGAAAGGTACTTGCTGCCAAGGTTGCCAAGCTGAATTTAATCTTCAAGATCCAAAAGGTGGAAGGAAAGAGCTGACACCCGAGAGTTCTCTGACACCCCTGTGCACACTACGGCGTGCATGTGCTACACACAGAAACTGGATCAATGAACATTTTGTGTATGCATGGTTTGTTAAGTATCCTCTACACACTGGACTGGTTGGTCATGTGTTGCCTTAGTCTGTGTCAATGCTGAAATGTCTTTCTTTCCTTGTGAAGCTTAAAAGGGGAAACTGTTCATTTTGTAGCCTTGGTTAGCAAAGATGTTCATTCAATGCCAGAAATAGATCATTTCATTCTTTCTGAATTTTCACGGCTTTCCTGAGAGCTGTTATAAAGTTCTGAGTGGCTCCCTTTTGCGGTGAATTGGTGTTCTCCATCAGCAGCTTTTAACACTGATTTTCACTTTCTAATTTTTACATTTAGACAATAGTGTGTCACAGAGAGATTCTTTGTAGCATGAATTCTAATTGTTCTTAACAATAAAAACCACGAGTCAGATATTAGGGGGTGAAAACTGAGAGATCAGAGAAGCAGAGCAGCCAGTCACTAGAAAGACCTTCCACCTCTACGGAATCCTCAGACTGAAGGGGTGATCCTCACTCTACGTATCCTCAGACTGCATCTCAGATGGAATTCTCAGACTGCATCTGAGCTCATGTCTCCTCCTGCCTTATATTCCTCTCTCAGCCCAGCCATACCACTCCCGTTTCTACCTCCCTAGTGCTGGGTTTAAAGGCATGTGATCCCAAGTGCTGGGATCACCTTTGTGTGAGCTCTGTTTCTCTTTTAGATGGATTCAATCTCTTGTAGCCCAGGGTGGCCTTGAATTCTCAAAGATCTGTCTGCCTCTGCCTCCCAAGTGCTGGGGTTAAGGGTGTGTGCCACCATTGCCTGGCCTCCATGGCTAACTAGTGGCTTAACTCTGATCTCCACGCAAATTTTGTTAGATCACAAACAAAATATCACTACAATTCTTCTCTTGGCACTTAAGGTTCTTAACACCTTCTGTACTTGAATGTCCATTTCTTTCCTTAGATTTGTGAAATTATATTCTACCATTTCACTGAATGGCTCTTCTATTCCTTTAGATTTATCTTTTGTTAATTTGTTGGGGGTTGACTTATTTTATGTGCATGAATTTTTTGCCTGCATGTGTGTGTGTGTGTGTGTGTGCGCGCGCGTGCACACGCACCTTATGTGTATGACTGTTGGAATTGGATGGTGGTTAGCCACAGTGTTGATGGGTGCTGGAAGCCAAACCTGGGTCCTCTGAACTATTGAGCCATCTCTCCACCCTCCCTTAGATTTTATTCCACGTCTTCTTTCTGTTCTTTGGTTTGGCCTCTTGCTCATGTCCCATAGTTCTTGAAGGCTGTAATGCTTGTTTTCACTTTAGGTATTTCTTATACAGTTAGTTTTTTGGGGGATTTTTTTATTTTTGTTTTTGGGGGTTTTTTTGTTTTTGTTTTTGTTTTTGTTTTCTTGAGACAGGGTCTCACTTGGTAGTGTTGGCTGGCCTGAAATTCACTATGTAGGCCAGATTAGTGTATAACTCACGGAGATCTACTTGCCTATCTCTCCCAAGTGCTGGGATTAATTGCTTGCACAACCACACAAGAGCCCTGTCCTATTTAATTTTTTCAAGGCAGGTTTCTGTGGAGTAGGCTGACCTCCACCTTTGTACCTCAGGATCATTTTGAAATTGTGATGCACCTGCCTCCACCTCCTGAACACATGGCTTATACTCCACCTCTGGATTATACGCTTCTGTCAACCAAATCCCGGCCCATGTGCATGCTACACAAGCCCTCTACCTACTGAGCCACAGCCTTAGCTACTCTCCTGCTGAGCTCACCATTATGTTAGCCTATTTAAAACAAAGAGTGTCAGGGCTGGAAAGATGGCACTGCAACAAGGAGCACATTCTGCTCTTACAGAGGACAAGCTGAGGTCTCAGCACCCATCAGGAGTCTTACAACTGCTCGTACCAGGATGTCTGTGGGTCTGTCTATGAACATGTCTGCTTTGTAACTGACTGATATACCTGCCATCTCTCTTATACAGGTTTGGGGCCATATCATTGAAACATTCAAGTGTAATATTTTGCACATGTACTTTGGTGATGAAATCAAATAAATTCCTTTTCCAATTAAAGTCTCTCTGGTGGTCATAACCAGGCTTCAGCTACTCCTGATTTCTGTGATACATGTCCTATAAATAGGTCTTTATTGTCTGATGGAAAGGTCAGTGATGTACTAATGTACCTTTCTGCACGCTTCATTTCCATTCTATTTCCCGTCTTCCCTTTCATTCTCTATTTCTTTCCCTCTTTCATTCATCATGAGGCCTGCTTGCTGCTAGGTTTTCCCCACACACATCGCATTTTTCCTTGCTATCACAGGATCCACTTGCTGTCCCTGGAAAGCACCCAACTGTGGGAAAAGGCCAGTACATACAGCCCAGGCAGAAATACAAGGCCACCATTCTGTCGCATCACACCACAGGCCTCTGCAGAAGGTCCTGCCCTTCAGTCTAGGAAAGCATGCATGGGCAGAAGTCTGTACAGACACTAGAAGATCTTATGTCATATGTCTCTGTTCATAGGCATAATTATACTCTTCATATCAGGAATGACTGCGGCTATACCTTCACGGTTAGAGTACTCTCACCTCTTTAGAGACGTGGTCACTCTGACCTGCAAGGGGACTAGACATATATGTGGTGCACACACATACATGGAAGCTCTAACATAAACACACAAAATTAAACACATTTTTATAATAATATATGATGATAACACAAAATTAAAACTACAATTATATACTACCACATAACTATTAAAATGATTCATGTGAACACCTCACAACTCACAAAGTGTCAGGGAGGATGTGACAAACTGGAATCTGAAATACTGCAGGAGGAAATCTGAAGCACACAGTCACTTAGAACTGAGTCTGGTNGACTAGACATATATGTGGTGCACACACATACATGGAAGCTCTAACATAAACACACAAAATTAAACACATTTTTATAATAATATATGATGATAACACAAAATTAAAACTACAATTATATACTACCACATAACTATTAAAATGATTCATGTGAACACCTCACAACTCACAAAGTGTCAGGGAGGATGTGACAAACTGGAATCTGAAATACTGCAGGAGGAAATCTGAAGCACACAGTCACTTAGAACTGAGTCTGGTAACTTGTTCAAAACTCAAACCTTGGGCTGGAGAGAGGGCTCCGTATTTAACGCCTCATGCTGCTGTTGCGGAGGACTTGGGTTCCATTTCCAGGACACACACTGGTTCATAACCATCTGTAACCAGTTCCAGGCAACCCAATACCATCTTTGAGCCTTCACAGGCACCAGGCATGCACTCAGAGCACAGAAGATGGTAGATCTCCAAGAGTTCTAGGGTAGCCTTGTCTACAGAGATAGTTCCAGGCTAGCCAAGCTTACACTGTAAGACTATATCTAAATAAACAAAGAAAACATGGGTGGAAAGCCAGAAAAATTGTTCATTTGCTAACAGCTCTTACTGTTCTTTCAGAGAACCTTGGTTCCATTCCCAGCTTCCACAACTTCAGTTCCAGTGACTCTGATGCCCATTCTGCCCACCAAAGGAATCAGACATACGTGTGATGCACATAACATAAGCCCACAAATGTAAATAAAGCTTTGCAATATATGGTGATGAACCAAAATTAAAACCACGATTTTATGCTATTACATAGCTTTGCTGGTGTTGTTGCTTTGTTCTTTTCATTGTTATTGTGTTGCTCTTTTTATGTTGAGACAGGGCTTCTCTTTGTAGCCCTGGCTATACTTCAACTTACTATATAGACCAAGCTGGACTCAAACTTACAGAGATCCAGCTGTCTCTGCCTCCTGAGTGCTAGGATTGTGCCACCATGCCCAGGTATACATAGATATAAAAATTGCTAAAATGAGGCTGGAGAAATGCCTCAGAGTTTAAAACCACTGGCTGCTCTTCTAGAGGTCCTGAGTTCAATTTCCAGCAACCACATCGTGATTGATTCACAACCATCTATAATGAGATCTGGTGCCCTCTTCTGGCCTGCAAGCATACATGCAGGCAAAACAGTGTATGCATAATAGATTAAAAAAAAGTCTAAAAATATGCTAAAATGAACACTTCATGACTTAGAAAGTGTCAGGATGTGAAGAACTGGTATCTGATACACTCCATGAAGAAATCTGAAACACATAACCACTTAGAACTGAATCTGGTAACTTCTTAAAAACTTAAAACATGGAGCTGGAGAGAAGGTTCGTTGTGTAAGACCACTTAACGCTCTGGCAGAGGATCTGGATTCCATTCCCAGCAAACACTGTGGTTCATAACCATTTGTAACTCCTGTTGCAGGGATTCAATGCCTTTGGGGGCCTTATGGGCACCAGTTATGTACTTAGAATATGTACATATATGCAGACAAAATACTCACACATAAAAAGACAGCAAACACCTAAAACATATGGACTGTACTCATTCATGAGAGCACAAAGTGCTACACAGAGCTGATCCCCAACAAAACTGAGGACACTTGGGAAGACTATACAGCAGGGGGCTGGAGAGATGGCTCAGCAGTTAAAAGCACTTGTTGCTCTTCCAGAGGTCCCAAGTTCAATTCTCAGCAACCAGATGAAGGCTCATAACTATCACCTAATGGGATCTGGTGCCCTCTTCTGGCCTGCAGGCATACATGCACACAGAACACTGAATACATAATAAATGAATAAAACTTTTAAAAAAGAAGACTATATAGCAAACATCATTTATTCCAGGAACTGCAGCATTCAGTGAGAAAAAAAATATTTATAGGGAGGCCACTCTGACCCTCCCCCATTCAAATTCAGTACCATGGAAACTCCAATGGTGATGTCAAAACACAGGGCTGCCTTTTACTAAGATCCACAGAGTGTATTAACTTTGGGGACTAGAAGATGGCAATGATCCTCATCTTAGCCCAATATTCTTATTTAATGGGTGACTTTCAACAAATGGCTCCCTCACACTCTGAGGACTTCTCTTCCAGGTCTCGTCCACTCCTAAGGCTGAAGAAGGTTGGTCGATGGCTGGAGACTTTTGTCTGCATTCACAGACCTATCTGGGTTGTGTGGCTATCGCTAATAAGAGCAGACATCTGCTCCAAACTTTCCCAGAGTCTGTGGGTTCAGGATGCATCCCAGCACTGTGGCCTCCCTAGTTCAATAGGATGGTGGTGTGGGTGAGGGTTCCTCACCTTTGAAACATTCTTGACTTCCGTCCAGCGAACATTCTCTGGTGTGCGGACAGTAGATGATGAAAATGATTTCCCCATTCACTGCACCCAACACATATATTCTATCCAGTGTGACCCTTCCGGACCCTAGAAAGACAGGTCCTGTAGCAAAACACTTTCCACAGTCCGTGCTCTGGCAATGTTTTGCTGCCGTGTGAAATCTGATGTTTAATGAGGCTGCACCTCACAGTAAAGACTCTCCCACACACATTACACTTAAAGTTAGCCTCTGTTGTGAACTTATTGGTCTTTCATGAGCTGAGAAGCTTTATTTTTTTTAACACTCCCCAGATTCAAGACATTCAGAAGGCCTTTGCCCTCGTGTGCACTCGGACATGATAAACAAAGCTGGATTTTTTTTTCTTAAATGATTTTACACATTCGCGGCACTTCTAAGGCTTTTCTCCAGTGTGAACTCGATAATGATACAAAAGGCTCGATCTGTTCATGTAGGATTTCCCACATTCACTGCAAGTAAAAGGTGTTTCGCCAGTGTGCACTCGCTGGTGAGCAACGAGGAAGCAGTTATGCTTAAAAGCTTTGCCACATTCACCGCACGTGAAAGGTTTTTCCCCCGTGTGAATCCTGAAATGCTTCATGAGGAAGGCTTTCTGGCTGAAGGATTTCCCACATTCGCTGCACTGGAAAGGCCTTTCGCGAGTATGCACCCGCGCATGATAAACAAGGCTGGATTTTTCCTTAAAGGCTTTCCCGCATTCGCTGCAGTTGTAAGGCTTTTCGCCGGTGTGAACTTGATAATGACGTGTAAGGTTGGATCTTGTCATATACGACTTCCCACATTCACTGCACGTGAAAGGTGTTTCTCCCGTGTGAACTCGCTGGTGAGAAACCAGAGAGATATTATGCTTGAAGGCTTTGCCACACTCGCTGCACCTGAAGGGCTTCTCTCCAGTGTGCATTCTGAAATGCTTGATGAGAAAGGCTTTCTGGCTGAAGGATATCCCACACTCGCTGCATTGAAAAGGCTTTTCTCCAGTGTGTATCATCCGGTGCCGATTAAGGTGAGAGATACTAGTAAAGACTTTGCCACAGTCACTGCATTTGTAATTCTTCTTCTCGGGGTGAATGGCCTCTCCACTCCCAGTGGTCCTGGGTGTCTCCCCACCGCTGGAAGTCACCTGATACGTGAGAAGACCTAAGGAAGTCTGGATGATCATCGTGTTGTCTGCACTTAGCAAGGGTGTCTCAGCACAGCTCAGCACTTGATGTTGGAGCACAGATGCACTAAGGTCTCCTTCCACAGACAGACTCTGCTCAAAGGGGGATGCTTCACTCTCCACTTTGATCCAACAACCTGAACACAGAGAAACACTGATGAACGGCATGGAGACTGTTGAGTGACAGACAGACAGCACGTATGACTAACAGTGTTCTGAGATTTCTTACAGAACAAGAGGGCTACTTCAGGGTGGCAGGGACCCACTGCCATGCTGCATTTGTCACAGGACCCAGGGACCTTAGGGACAGCAAGAACACAGCATGGAGTGAACCACGGGGAGAAGCGCTGTGAACCTCAACACTGTCCTCGGCAATAGCTTTCCACAAGCCGCAACTGCTGAAGATGCAGGACACAGTGTGGAAGGCTGTCCAGGCCCCTAAGACATAGCAACTGAAGTCCTGCATTCAAGGACTGCCCTAGGTATGATGAACCCTACCACAATGAAGGAAAGCCTGAGTTTCACAGTGTGCAAGGCAATGGGCAAAACATGCAAGACTGATACTTGG
>LOEQ01005707.1:107003-118942 GCA_001685075.1 Bramus lutescens
CCACCTGCCTCTGCCTCCCGAGTGCTAGGATTAAAGGCGTGCGCCACCGCCGCCCAGCACAACCAGTGTTCTTAATAGCTGCGCCATATCTCTGGCCCTAGATATCACATCCTTAAATAAGTGTATATAAAACAAAAGCATGTTTTATAAAAGCATGTCCACATATTTGCTTTTGAGGGAAAAATGGTCAGTTCTCTGAGAATTTCTTTCACTGTCTTTTGATCGTATTCATCCCCTCCTCTAGGTCCTCCCAGATGCACCCCACTTCCCTTTCCAACCACCAAGTCCAGTTTGTGTTAGCTATATACTCTTGGGTGTATGGCTGCCTACCGGAGCTTGGTTGCTTTACCAAGAATTATACTCTTAAAGAAAACAGACTTTTGCTCTCCCAGCAACCATCAGTTGTCAATAGCTCTTTTGTTAGGAGTGAACTTTGAATCTACTGTCCCTCTCCATAGTCTGGCTTGACCACTCCTAGCTCTTATGTATGCTGTCACAATTGTCATGAGTTCATGTGCAGCTGCCTTGCTGTATCTGGGAAACACCATTTCCTCGCTGTTCTCCACTACCTCTGACTCTTACATTCTTTCTACGTCTCCTCCTTTCCCAGTGATTCCTGAGCCATGGGAAGAGGGCTTAGTGCAGGGCTTGACCTTCCAAAATCCCCTATTCTTTACATCTTCACTAGTTGTAGGCCATCCTGTTGATTGCCATCTTCTGCAAATAGAAGCTTCAATGATGAGGGTTGAGAGACGATTAATCTATGGAGGCACTGAGAGTCTATTTAATACCATGTCCGTGTAGCAGAGCAATAGTATGGTCTCCCCCCAGGTCTATGACCTGCATAGACAGAGGCTTGTGGCCCCAGAGTGGTGTCAGGGTTGGGGTTCATCTTGTGAGGCAGGACATAAGTTCAGTCAGAAAGTGGTTGATTAGTAAATCCTTGTTCTTGCTATTTTGTTCACAATATTCAGAAATAGAAACAGCCTAGATGCTCCTCAACTGATAATTGATAATGAAAATGTGGTATGTTTACACAATGGAATATTATTCCACTGTTAAGAAAAACAAAACTATGGAGTTCACAGGTAAACAGGTGGAGTTGGAAACAGTCATTTGGAGTGAGGTAACCCATGTCCAGAAATAGAAATGTTGTATTTTTCCTTCATTTGTGGATGTTAACTTTGAATCTGCAGATGTGTATGTTACATTTGGAGTACCCAGAGTGGTTAGGAAATTGACAGGTGGGGGTTTTCAAGGGAGGGGAGGTAGGATTAGTACTATAAAGGGATATATGGGACAATAAAGGTTAAACTGAGGTGGGGTGGGAGGTAAGGGTAGAGAGGAGACTGAGGGACAGAAAAACATCACTAAAGACTTTTTGAGAAATCATATGGGAGCTAGGTGTGGTGGTTCATGCCTGTAAGTCCAGCACTTGGAAGGCAGAGGCAGGTGAATTTCTGTAGGATCAAAGTAAGCCTGATCTACATAGTGAGTTCCAGAATAGCCAGGGCTGTGTAGAGAGACTCTGTCTCAAAAACATGAACAAGCAAGCAAACAAAAAAACTCATACAGAACCCACTATTATAGAAGCTTACAGACACACACACACACACACACACACACACACACACACACACACGAAATGACTCTATTATGGGGTGTGCTTGTTTTCTTGCTGTAATAAAGACCATGATAGAAACAAACCCTGGAGGAAAGGCTTTTATTCACTGTCTTGGAATCTGTGTTGCTGTGACAAAACACCACAACCAGAGCTAATTGGGAGGAGAGGGTTTATGTGGCTTACACTTCCACAACACTGTTCATCATCAAAGGAAGTCAGGACAGGAACACCCACAGGGCAGGGAGGCAGGAGCTGAAACAGAGGGCTGCTGCTTATTGGCTTACTCCTCATAACTTGCTCAGCTTGCTTTATATATATATAAAGATCCCAGGATACCACACACTATGAGCTGGACCCTCCCCTATCAATCACTAATTAAGAAAATGCCCTACAGTCAATATTATGCAGGCATTTTCTCAACTGTGTTGCATTTCCTTCAGATAACTCTAGCTTGTGTCAAGTTGCCATACGACTAGCCAACCCTTTGGCTCATACTTTCATTGCATAGTTCATCACTGAGGGGGTCAGGGCAGAACTCAAGGCGGAACTGAAACAGAAACACAGAGAAACGTTGCTTTCTGGCTGGCTCCCCATGGCATGCTCAGCTTGCTTCTTACATTACTGAGCGCCACCCGTTCAGGGGTGGCAATGTCCACAGTAGGCTGGGTCCTCCCACATTAATCATTAATCAAGGAAATCCCCCACACACATGCCCACAGAACAATCTGATGACTATTCCTCCATTGAGAGTCCCTCTTTCTAGATATGGCTAAGTTTGTCTTAAGCTGACAGAAACTAACCAGAATACTGGGAAACAGTGCACCCCACGCCAGATTAGACACCACTGACTAGCAAATAAAAAAACCTAGTGCCAAGCATGGTCACTGCTTTTAGAATTGTTAGCCAATGAGGTACCATAGGCCACCAAACATTACAGGATATATTGTCAATGCTCTTGGCTGCCTGCCAGAACTTGACAGTAAGACTCTAGTGCTGAAAACACATCACACTTGAGTCATAAGCCATGCCGTCACACTCGCCCGGAAGCTTCATCCCTACGGGATACCTTTGATGGTGCAGGAAGGTGCCATGCATGCCACCAAAGGAGAAAGGTAAGCGCCAATCTTAACCAGCTGTGAACCCTGGAACTGTAATAACAGCGTGGCGGTGTCCACCTATTTGTACTAAAAGTCTCGCCTACAGTATTGTACATCCAGGAAGGGACTGCACAGAGTACGTGACATGTAGGACAGAGTGCAATACAACAGTACTGCTGTCCGACTAGAGAGATGCCTCAATGATTAAGAGCATTGGCTGCTCTTTCGGGTTCTGCATTCAATTCCCAGCAACCACATAATGGCTGACCAACATCTGTGATGAGATCAGGTGCCCTCTTCTGGCTTGCAGGCGTACATGCAGGCAGAACACTATACATAATAAATAATAAATCTAAAAAAGGGGCAGTACTGCTGTCAAGGAACGGGTGTCATTCTCATTCCCGTGTTCCAGAAGACAGCACTGAGGAGTTGATCCAAGGGCACAGAGATAAACCTGACTGAGGTATGAGGGGGGCTTGCATGGTCCTTCGGGATGCCAACATAATTGCCTTTTACTCAAACCTTCTTTACCCCCAGGTTCCAGTAAGTACAAAGACATCAACTAACTATGAAGAGGTAAGTGGAGGGTGCCACAGGAACCTTCTTTACCCCCAGGTTCCAGTAAGTACAAAGACATCAACTAACTATGAAGAGGTAAGTGGAGGGTGCCACAGGAACACACACTCTTCAATTCCCTGGCAAGTGATGTCTGGGATGATAGTGGAACTCTTTACTTGCTATTCGCCTATCCTATGTCTGAATTCCATGGAAGATGATTATAGAATATAAGGTTTCAGTGCTGGAGAGACAGTTCAGTGGTTGAGAGCACTGACTGTTCTTCTAGAGAACCTGGGTTCAATTCTTAGCACCCACGTGGTGGCTCACAACTCTCCGCTGTGAAACCTGATATCCTCACACAGACATACATGCAAGTAAAACACCAATGCACATAAAAGTACATAAATTTAAAAAAAGCCTCTGAAACCAGAGCAGGAATTATATGGATAGGTTGCTTTTATAGAAACAACTCCCTTAAGAGTCAGAGGTATTCAAGTTCCAGTGTTGTATATTAAGAAATGCTTGGCAGTGAGATGGATTAGGAATGCTCAGAAACCCTCGGGTGTGCTGGAGATCTGCTGGATGTGCTGGAAGGCAGCAGTAGGGAGTGGTGCAGCAGATGAGAAGCTGTGGGTTTGAACACTAAAATGGGAAACAGGGACATTATGAAGAGTGATGTGCAGAATAACAGGAAGAATGAATAGATGGACTCCAAGCTCCCGTGCAAGGGCTATAGTGGAGAACAGTGCTCAGATCTGCACAAATCTGGTTAGCATGATGTAGAGGAACCTACATAAATTTTTAGAAAAGTAGAACTTCCCACGACAGATGTCAAGACTGGGTGAATTTCATTTGTCTATCTGCCTCTCATGGCTGGTGCTGAATGCAGTAGTCACTGCAGCCTTGAATAGAAATTGTCAATGGATGAAGAGCCTGGTGCCCTCTGGAGAAGGAAACTAAGTGGGAGAGCCTGTCTTTGGGATGTCAAAAGTCCAGGGGAAGGAGACTTTTCCTTATTAACTCAATGATCTCTGTTGTGACAGGGTTCTGTGACCTTTAACAACATGGCTCTCTACTTCTCAAGGGAGGAATGGACACTGCTTGATGACTCTCAGAGGCATCTGTACCACCACGTGATGATGGAGGTCTTTGTTCTCATGTCCTCATTGGGTAAGCCCCCCCCACCCATTCTGTAAGAGCATCCTGTCTGGCCTGGCTTCTTTTCTAGAGAGAGATGTCTCCTTCCCAAACTGGTCCATGGACCATTGACTCTTTCCCCACTGTCCTGGAGTAGGAAATGCAGATGGAAGACATGGGCTTGGTACTCTCCCATCTTCTTTCTCTTAAGTACAGCAAAGGAACATAGGAAGCAGCCTGGGGAGAGGAATCTTATGGTAGCTTCATAGAGTTCACACTGGTGGCCTCTCCATGACACTGTAAATACACGGCATTCCTATGACCCAGGAACTACTGTTCTCTGGATGACTTGGGTCTGCCTGCGGCAGGAATTGTGGCACTGATATACACACTATTTGATGAATTTTTTTTTTGCAAGATCTCTCCAAGGGTCTTAGTCATTTTCTTTCCTGTGGTTTACCATGAGTTACATCACTCTGACTTGGTATGTCACTCACCTGTCCTGCTCTTTACTTTAGGACTCATACCTTCTGGAACCCGTGACATCACTCAGCTGGAGTCTTCAGGAGATTCTTTCATCCCTGCACTGAGATTCTTGACTCCAAGTATGTGAACAGACACTTCATTGCTATTATTTCAGAGCCAAGGCTCTCTCTCACCTATGAGTCTTGTGTGTGTTTGCCTGCTCACCTGTGGCACTATGTAACACTGTTTTTTTCTGGACTGTGTGGTTAGTGTGCACAAGTCCCCTGAGCAGTCCTTGAGTACAGGTTCTTTGGGTGTTGTATTCAATGGGCATAGACATAGCCTTCTGTACTAAGTATCTCTGCCTTAGAATTTTTATTACTGTGATAAAACCGTGACCAAAAGCAACCTGAGGAAGAAAGGGTTTATTTCATCTTACATTTCCCAGTAAAAGCCCTAGACTAAGCATAATTCAAGGCAGAAACTGAAGCAGAGGCCATGGAGGAACACTGCTTACTGGCTTGCTCCTCAAGCTTACTCAGCCAGGATTAGCTGACCAGGGGTGGCACCACCCCCTATGAGCTAGGCTCACCTACATAAATTTTTTATTTAAAAAAAAATGGCCCTTGATTATTTTATGGAGGCACTTTGACAATTGAGGTTCCCTATTCTCTGATGACCCTAGCCTTGTGCCAAGCAGAGAAAAAAACCCAACCAGGACAGTCTCCAACAATTGAGACTCTGCAGAAAGCCATTTTCTAAGGAAGGAATTCAGGTCCCCAGCACCCTTCCTTGTGCTGCACGCCATTCCCGAGTTGTTGCTCATGTGGCTTCATGGGAGAGGGACCTTCTGGTCTCATCACTGTAGTAGGCCCTTCCCATCTCGAAATTTCTGTGGGAAATCTCAGGTGCTGATCATTTGTGTATGTTGCTACTTCAAAGACTATATATTCCTTATCATTGTTTCTTTATGTTTTGCTGCAAAGGAGTTGAGGTTGTAAAGATACCCTGTGAGCAGGACATTCCCATGGAAGGAGGGCTTAATGCAACCATGCTCCAACAGCAAGAGCTGAGCTGTACGGAGAAATCCTTGTGCCAAGCAGAGAGCAGGAGTCCAGTTGTGAAGAGCAAGAAAGGTGACCTTTCAGAGAAGAGTTTACAAAGCACAGACAATGTGAGGGACCTCCAGACTCCTTCCGGGCCTCTTGGGCATCATGTGACTCACAGTAGAGCAGAGCCACCCAGAAGCACTGAGAGAAAAAAGGCCATTCGCAGTAAGAAGAGAAACTTCAAATGCTATGACTGTGGCAAATCCTTCAGTTGTATGTCTCTGTTTATTCGACACCGGAGGATACACACCGGAGAAAAGCCTTTTAAGTGTGGGGAATGTGAGAAATCCTTCATCCAAAAGGCTGACCTGAATCAACATGTCAAAGTTCACACTGGAGAGAAGCCTTTCAGATGCAGTGAATGTGGAAAAGATTTCAAACATAACCACTCCCTTGTTGGGTATCAAAGACTTCACACTGGAGAAAGACCTTATAAATGCAGCCAGTGTGGGGAATCATTCATGAACAATCCAGCCTCATCCGGCATAATTGAGTTCATACTGGAGAAAAGCCTTACAAGTGCAGTGAGTGTGGAAAATTGTTTAAGGAAAGATCCAGCCTTGTTTACCATGCGCGAGTGAACACCGGAGAAAGGCCTTTTGAGTGCTGCGAATGTAGGAAGTGTTTTAAAAAGAACTCACACCTCGTCAAACACCAAAAAGTTCACAGCAGAGGGAAACCTTTTAAGTGTAATGTGTGTGGGAGATCCTTTACTGTGAGGTACAGCCTCATTAAACACCAGAGATTCCACACTGCAACAAAGCATCATAAGTGCAAGGAATGTGGCAAAGTATTTTGCTACAGGACTGGACTTTCTAGACACCGGAAGACCCATGCTGAATAGAAGCACTGAATGCAGTGAACATGGGAAATCATTTTCATCATCTTCTGTCCACACAAAAGAGAATGTTCAATGGACACAAGTCAAGAATGTTTCAAATATGAGGAACTCTCACCCACACTTCCATCCTATTGAACTAGGGAGGCCACAGAGCTGGGATGCATCCTGAACCCAATGAATCTGGGAAAGCTTTGAGCAGATGTCTGCTCTTATTAGCGATAGCCACACAACCCAGATAGGTCTGTGAATGCGGACAAAAGTCTCCAGCCATTGGCCAACCTTGTTCAGCCTTAGGAGTGAGCTAGAGTCTGAAGAGAAGTCCTGAGAGTGGCCTTTGTGAGGGAGCCATTCAATGAACGTTACTCAACAATAAGAACATTGGGGCAATATGAAAATTATTGTGATCTTCCTATTCCCAAGAAATTGATGCTTTTTAGGAAACTTAGCAAGAAGAAGAAACCCTGTGGTTTTTGTTGTTGTTGTGTGTGTGTGTTTGTTTGTTTTGTTTTTGCTTTTTTGTTTTGCTTTATTTTGTTTTGTTTTGTTTTTTTTGCTTTGTTGAGACAGGGTTTCTCTTTGTAGCCCTGGCTGTCCTGGAACTCATAGTGTAGACCAGGCTGGCCTCAAACTCAGAGATCAGCCTGCCTCTACCTCCCAAGTGCTGGGATTAGAGGTACATGCACCACCACCGCTAGGCCAAGCCCTGTGTTCTTGACTGCACCAGTGTGGAGTGGAGTTTCCATGTTACTGAGTTTGAATGGAGGAGGAACAGTGGTTTATGTTTAAATAAGACATGGTTTTTGTTGTTATTGTTGTTTGTTCGCTTTTTTCTCACTGAATGCTGCAGTTTCTGGAATAAATGATTGTTTTCTGTATAGTCTTCATAGCCGTCATGTCCACATGGGTCACTAGTTTTGTTGGGGACCTTATGCTCTCATGTAGGCGAGCAGCCCACATGCTTTAGGTATTTGTTGTTTTCTCAGGTGTGAATATTTTGTCTGCATGTCTTTATGTACACCAAGTGCATGCCTGGTGCCTGTGAAGGCTCAAAGATGGCATTGGGTTGCCTGGAACTGGTTACAGATGGTTATGAACCAGTGTGTGTCCTGGAAATGGAACCCAGGTCCTCCGCAACAGCAGCATGAGGCGTTAAATACGTAGCCCTCTCTCCAGCCCAAGGTTTGAGTTTTGAACAAGTCACCAGACTCAGTTCTAAGTGACTGTGTGCTTCAGATTTCCTCCTGCAGTATTTCAGATTCCAGTTTGTCACATCCTCCCTGACACTTTGTGAGTTGTGAGGTGTTCACATGAATCATTTTAATAGTTATGTGGTAGTATATAATTGTAGTTTTAATTTTGTGTTATCATCATATATTATTATAAAAATGTGTTTAATTTTGTGTGTTTATGTTAGAGCTTCCATGTATGTGTGTGCACCACATATATGTCTAGTCNACCAGACTCAGTTCTAAGTGACTGTGTGCTTCAGATTTCCTCCTGCAGTATTTCAGATTCCAGTTTGTCACATCCTCCCTGACACTTTGTGAGTTGTGAGGTGTTCACATGAATCATTTTAATAGTTATGTGGTAGTATATAATTGTAGTTTTAATTTTGTGTTATCATCATATATTATTATAAAAATGTGTTTAATTTTGTGTGTTTATGTTAGAGCTTCCATGTATGTGTGTGCACCACATATATGTCTAGTCTCCTTGCCAGTCAGAGTGGCCATCAGAGCCCCTTGAACTGGAGTTACAGGTCCTAGTGAATATCTAGTCAATGCTGGGAATGGAACCAAGGTTTTCTGCAATAAGAGCAACTACTATTAGTCAGTGGGCCACTTCTCTATTCTCCTCACTCAAGTCTTTCGTTCGTTCATTCGTTCCTTCCTTCTTTCCATTCTTCCTTTCCTCTCCTTTCTTTGTTTTTTTCTTTCCTCCCTTCTTTATTCTAGACATAGTCTCACCATGTAGTCCTGGCTATCCTCTGTAGACCAGACTGGCCTAGAATTTAATGAGGTTCACCTGCCTCTGCCTCCTGAGTGCTGATGTTAAAGATGTGAACCATCACACCTAGTACCCACATTTTTTTGTTAATTTTCTCTTACTATCTACTTTTTTGTTGTTTGTATGTGTGCTTATTTAAAGAAAAAGAAAAAAAACTGGTTTCCAAGCTGGGGATTGGAGGCATATGTCTTTAATCCAAGTGCCGAGAGACAGACAGGTGGATCTGTGAGTTGGAGTAAAACCTGGTCTACATAGTGAATTCCAATGCTCCACAGCATGCACCCCCCTCTCTCTCTCTCTCTGTCTCTCTCTCTGTCTGTCTGTCTCTCTCTCTCTNTATATATATATTATATATATATACCCATACATCCATACACACAAGAATAAAAAAAAGAAAAACTTCTTTTCTGTTACCATTTTGAAAGTTTTTGATATTTCTGTGAAAAATATCAAAGTCTATGGGTTTTGCTTTTTGTTTTTTTATTTTGTGACTGGGTCTCACTGTTGATCCTAAGATGTGCTCACACTCATACTCTTGATTCTTCTCTGTCAGTCTCCTGAGAACTGAGATTACCTGAGTGCCAGCATGCCCAGCTGTTTCCTTTGATTTCTCAAGGCTTGTGCATTTAGTCAACTTGCTAATTTAAGGGGTTTTTTTCCTCTAAAGAGGTGAAAATACTGTAACCATGAAGGTATAGCCGCAGTCATTCCTGGTATGAAGAGTATAATTATGCCTATGAACAGAGACATATGACATAAGATCTTCTAGTGTCTGTACAGACTTCTGCCCATGCATGCTTTCCTAGACTGAAGGGCAGGACCTTCTGCAGAGGCCTGTGGTGTGATGCGACAGAATGGTGGCCTTGTATTTCTGCCTGGGCTGTATGTACTGGCCTTTTCCCACAGTTGGGTGCTTTCCAGGGACAGCAAGTGGATCCTGTGATAGCAAGGAAAAATGAGGCGCTTGTGGGGAAAGCCTAGCAGCAAGCAGGCCTCATGATACCTAAAAGAAAATAGAATGGAAATGAAGCCAACTCTAAAGCAGTTTTTTTTAACCTTTCTAATGCCATGACATTTAACAGAGTTCTTGATGTTGTGGTGACCCAACCATAAAATTATTTTCATTGCTACTTCATAACTGCAATGTTGCTACTGTTATGAATTATAATGTAAATATCTGTGCTTACCAAGGGTGATCCTTGTGAAAGGTTTGTTTGACACCCAAAGGGGTCGTTACCCATAGGTTGAGAACCACTGCACTAAGTTGTGTTTTGAACACCATCTTCATTGTATTCCTTTAAATCCCAAGTTCTGGGATTCCAGCCATGCATCAATATGCTCTGTTTAAAGAAAGACTTTCTTAATCATGAGTGTATGAGAAAAAGATGAAGACGTAAATAAAGGCGAACCAGGAAAGAGTCAATCATGCGAACTCATAAAACCAGAAAATTCAAAAAAGATATAGAGAAAGAAATGAACAAACAATTCAATCAAACATAAACAACCAGCAAAATTACCAGAATCAACAAATAGCTCCCTGAAATAACCCATCTACTAATAGTCTGCGCTCCCTAGTCATAAGACGAAGACCAACTGTGCGGGTTCACAGCAGGGTCTGACTGATTTTGTCTACAATAAATAAATCACTGGCAAAGAGGCTGAAAATAAAAGATGTAAGACAATATACAAAGCACACGGAAGACAAACACTATCCATAGGCAGTTAAACTTTCATCTGGTAAATTACCTTACCAAAGATTGGATTAGATAAAACGTGCTCCAACATATTAATATGAGCACCAATTTGTTAGTAACTTGGAATAATAAATATAAGCACTGCTTAGGGAGCATATAAATAAACATTGTTGGACATGAACAGATAAATATGTACAGATATATTCATAGTGGTTCACTTCAATACTTCATTGTCATCAAAGGACCTGACCCTTAGATAAAAACAATAATTCAAAACAAAAGTAAAGAATTAAATTGCAAGAGATCTTCAGACTATTGCAAATGGGCTGGAAAGGTAGGGGTGGCCCACAGACAGATATGTAGGCAAAACACCTATCCACATTAAAATTTAAAAAAGAATATTTCAGGGAGCTGGAGAGATGGCACAGAGTTTAAGAACACTGATGCTCTTCCAGAGTTCAACTTCCAGCAGCCACATGGTGATTCACAACCATCTGTAATGAGATCTGGTGCCCTCTTCTAGAGTGCAGGCAAACATGCACACAGAATCTTTTGAAAAAAGAATATTTCAAGCAATAACTTGAAGATAAATTCTCAGCAGCCCATGGAGCATTTTCTAACATAGATCATATTTTAGGCTATAAATTGTATCTTTTGTTTGTTTGGTTGTTTTCGTTTGTTTGTTTTGTTTTGTTTTTTCAAGACAGGGTTTCTTGATGTAACAGTCCTGCCTGACCAGTAACTCACTTTGTAGACCAGGCTGGCCTCGAACTCACAGAGGTCCACCTACCTCTGCCTCCCAAGCGCTGTGATTAAAGGCATGTTCCACCACTGGCCAGCTGTAAATGGTATCTTTTTTTGAAATTTAAACAAAATTCACATTTTATTTAGATTGAAATAAACTGTACAAAATTGATTTTATTTGCCAAAAATAACAGTAATATTTTTTGTATTTTTTTTAGATAAACCACAAAACATTTATTTTTGTAGGTTTTGCTTATAAATCAGGACAAGGTGGTAGATATAATCACGTAAGACAAGAAAACAGACAAGTCGGTTGCCTGTATGGGAGGTCTTTTCCTGTCTTCACCATGAAGCAGAAGTGAATTTACCTCTGAAAAGGGCTATGGAAATGTGGGCTCAACAAAGGGATGTAAACAGCAACAACCAAATGGGTTGACTGTGCCTGGCTCTGCTATCACTTGCTCCTTTGAGGCCCTTCCATCCTGAACAAACTGCTGAAATCTGCTTGCTGAGCTCATAGACTTCTTTTGTAATTCCTGTGACTGATCGTTATGCAGTTGTATTTGGTTGCTTTTTTTTCTTTCTTTTCTGCTCTTGCTGTCCTGAGGCATGCGCTTGCACGTGCTCCGCAAGTGTTCCACTGAGCTATCCCCTGGCCCTTGT
>LOEQ01005708.1:79075-89896 GCA_001685075.1 Bramus lutescens
CCGCTCTTGGGCCAATGTAGGGCTGTCTGACTAAGGCCTGCCTTGAGCCTGTCCGGTCTGTCGGTTCTTTGGGACCAGGCATTCTCCTGGCCCCACCCCTGAGCCTGTCCTCAGATCACACAGTGAATACTGTGCACATCTGTTCCCTGGGGTGTTTGTACACCACAGATAAGTTGTTCAGATCAAGGCTGCCGTGCTGATAGAGGAGCTGCTTTTCCCACAGTGCGTACAGACGGGAGGAAAACAAAGGAGGCCAGGGATGAACACCTCTATGGACAGCTGTCATTCTCCCCTCAGTGCTGCCTAGGCCCTGCAGGACAAGCCCTCCTGTCCTGGCTTTTCTCTCCCTGCCCTTTTGCACAGAACCCCTACTACTAATAGTCACTTTGCAATAATGGCCTAAGATACCCAAAGGCCCGAGGGAAGGGGCAGAGTGGCCACCTCAGAGATGAGCCCCTGGTGCTCAGCAGAATCTACAGGATAGTCATATGTGAGATCTGGCTGCTGTGTTCTCTGTGGGCTTCTCCAGTAAGGGAGTCATTTCTCAGGATGCCCTCAGAATCTGACCCCAACACATGCTTAGACTTTCCCAAACCCTGAGGAACTATACCAGTGGAGGGAGCCCCTTCCTCTCCTGACTATAGGGCCTCTGCTCTGCTCAGGCTGCTCTCTCTGGTCTGTGAATCCCATTCCCTCTCTACCAGGCTGAACCTCTTCCCAACAAGGAGCCCACACAGCCTTCCTTCAGCTTGCTTTCTCAGTTCTAGCGCCTTGTAGATTCTGAGTTCTGCTTGTGAGCACAGCCCAGGCACCCACTTCTAGGCACACAGGTGGAGTGACCAACTGGCCAGAGAAGTGACTCCCATGCTGGAGAAGCCCACAGGGCACACAGCACCAAATCTCCCATGTGACTGTCCTGTAGATTCTACAGGACGCCAGGGGTTCAGCCTAGATACCACCGGCTGCTGGCTTCTATGCTCTCAGGTGTTTCTTGTACTGAGGTAGGCCTCGTCTTATCCTCTTCATGGGGAGTTCCACTCTGCTTGAGCTTCTCACAGACCTCCATAACTGTGACCAGTCCTGACCTTTGTGGATGAGGGTCTATGTATTGATAAGGAAATGGGTTGGTGAAAGACACGGTGCTATTTGGGGCCTTTGTAGTCCACTGCCTGAGCTCTTAGAATGGATGGAGAAAGACAGACTGGTATAAAGTTGGGGAAGCATTTGGGGTCCTGGATCATGCCTACCTGATCTGTCACGCCAGTCGGGGTGCCATTACTAAGCAGAGAAAATGTTTCCAATTCCTGCCAGAGATTGGAGAGAGGTGGACAGAGATCAAGATTGTGGAAACAGGCAAAACATCCCACACAGCCAGGACAACACAAAGACCCTGACACCAGCTGTGGGGTCTTCGGTACCACCCAAGACTCCCTACCTGCAGACTGCCGCTGCCACCTGCTCTGGCTCCCAGGGTCACATTGGGCTTTTTTATTTTTTTATTTTTTATTTTTTTAATTCCAAGTGTGACCTGGACTGAGGATCTAAACATACACATTCCTATGACGTGCCAGGTGCCATCTTGTATTTTCTCATTTTAGTCCTTCCATGAGCCTCCTGAGGTGGGTGTAATTATCTGTCTTCCAGATGTGGAAACACCCAGTAATGTGTCCAAGGTCAGGCCAGAAAAATTTAAGCCATATGTTCTGGGACACGCAGTTTCCAGACACACGGCAGGTGACATGTGGATGTGAAGGAGTCCAGCGGACACTAACATTCAGACAGGCACCCATGAGGGGAGCATTTGAGAACACAAAACTGAAGGGCACCAGTGTCAACTTGGGCCATCTCCAGGGTGGTTAAAGTCGTCCAGGGCAGTGGAGGGAGGTGTTTTAACAGCTGGTGTCTAAGGTAAGCTGGGAGCTTTGGCTGTTCTTTCCGCTTCCCCAAGGTCCTGCTACTCATTCCAGGGCTTTCAGCCAACAGGGAGGAAGGTGACCTGCTGTCATCCCCTCTGTCCTTACCAGGCTCTGGCTACCTCACTTGGGATCCCTACAGTGCCTAGTCCCTCCCTTCGCACCCCACTTCTTTATGCCCACCCCAGCTCCCACCTACCTGGGGTCTCTTATATGCCTTCCGCACCCGGAGCCCAAGCTTCTGAGCCAGCTCCTGACCTAGCTGAGTGACATTTTCATCCTGCGGAAGGCAGGACACAGGGTTAGGTGGGTTAGGTAGTCCTGGTGCACACAGCTGTGCTCCTGGGTGTCTCATGGCCCTGGGAGGTGACACTGGCTTTCCAAGTCACTGCTGGGAATAGTGGGGGAGGCAAAGGAATACATTTGCTTTTATCTTTTTCCATCTTATCTCTTAGACAGAGACTTGCTACCATTGCTGGGGCTGGCCTTGAACTCCTGGGATTATGGGATTATGGGTACAACCCACTGTGCCAGACTGTAATTTTCATTTTCTGGTGGCGGTAGAAATCAAATGATGATGTCTTCTGTTTTAACACTTGCCCTGGCCGTCCTGAGCACTCTTTGTAGACCAAGTTGGCCTCCAGCTCACAGAAATCTGCCTACCTCTGCCTCCTAAATGTTGGGATTAAAGTTTCTTTATAAATCTCTTTTTCTTTGAAGAGTTGGGGAAGAAGCCCAGAGTCTTGCACATCCTAGGCAAGTCACACCCCCAGCTCTTAACTCTTTTATTTCTAGAATTCAGCAAGTAACAGTGAGTGCGAGAGCCCCTGGGTTGTGCTCACTCCAGCCTCAGTCTCTCCCCAGGGGAGCCATGGTGCTGGTCTGACTTTTCCCTCCATATCTTTTCTAGAAAGACTGGTAAAAAAGAGGACAGGAGTCCCTGTACAGCCACTAGCCAAGAGCCAAAGTTTCCAGGAAGGACTTTTTGTGGATTCTATACTGTAGTTACACCTGATAAACATAAGTGCTAGCCGGGTAGTGGCAGTGCACGCTTTTAATCCAAGTGCTTGGGAGGCAGAGGCAGGTGAATCAGCTTGGTCTACAGAGTGAGTTCCAGGACTACACAGAGAAACCCATCTGGGGGTGGGGGTGGGGGAAGGAAGTGCTTGGGAGTTTGGGAAGGTAACAGACCTCGATCCCAGGATTGTTTCAGTTAGTCACCAGAGGGCAGTGGGTCNTCTTTCAAGACCGTGTTTCTTTGTGTAGCTTTGGTGCCTGTCCTGAAACTCGCTCTGTAGACCAGGCTGGCTTCAAACTCACGGAGATCCACCTGCCTCTACCTCCCGAGTGCTGGGATTAAAGGTGCCAGCTGGGCAGTGGGTCTTGATGTGTGCCTGTGTGGACATCATATAGTAAATACTTATAAAGTGACCAAATGGCAGACAGAGGCACATACTTGCTTCAGTGAATAAATGACGAGGGGGTGACATACATGTGAGTGTCCAGCAAAGCTCTCTCTTGGTCATTTCTCTTTATCAATTCCCCACCCAGTGACAGCCCAACACCGACATCTCTTCATCTCGAAAATGGGGATGAGAGCATCAGTTTTGGCAGCACAGGGCTGTTGGAGGCAGAGGGATGGTATATATACTACACTGCAGTTTTACCAATGGTGACACACAATCCCAGCTCATCAACCTCCTACGACACAGGAGGAAGCCAAGGCTCAGAAGTACATAGTGGCATGGAGCACTGGAGGGCCAGCACACATGCTTGGGAGACAGGACTCACATGGGGAAGGGCGAGGGAGCACCGGCTGCTGCATTCATAGGCCTCTTTGTGGCGCCCCAGCTCATTGAGGGCACGCGCCTTGCGGAACAGTGCCCGGATACTCTCGCCGTCCAAGCCCAGCGCCTTCTCACTGTCCTCCAGCGCCTTCTCATACAGGCCCTACGGGAGACAACCGGGGAGCCTGCTGGTCAGCGTCTCTGATCCTAGGCACGGAAAGCAACCTCACTTCCCTGCGGAGGAACTGCAAAGGGAATGGCCTCAGGGACCAGGCTGAAGAGCTTCAGGGCAGAGGTCGGAGAGAGAGAGGGCAGCGTTGACTCTGATGGCATAAAGATGACAGGCTGATGTAGGTACTAGCAGGACACTGGTACAGCTGCAGCGGTAAGCCTGCTGGGTGACACAGCTATTGACCCGTCTGTCCTTGGCTTGGAACATCATGGGCGAAGAATGACAGTAGCCCTTCCTCACAGAGATGCAATCAGGGAGAAAGGTTACCCCTGAAATTTTAACTCAGTTCATCTGGGGTGGGGCTGTGGCTGAAGATGCTTTCTGATGGTGTTTTGTTGTGGCTATGACTGTGTTTGCGGGTGTCTGTGTCCAGGGGTGCGCATGGAGGAGCCAGAGGCCTCCATCTTAGTTTTTCAGACAGGATGTCTCATTGGACCTGGTTTCACTGACTGAAGAAACTGGCTAGACCAGTGGTTCTCAGAATGTGGATCGCGACCCCCCAGGTTGTGAATACTATTTTCACAGGGGTTGCTTAAGACCATCATAAAACACAAACATTTACATTATGATTCATAACAGTAGCAAAATTACAGTTATGAAGTAGCAACAAAAATAACTTTATGGGGGCTGAAGAGAAGGCTCAAAGGTTAAGAGCACTGGCTGCCCTTCCAGAGGACCTGGGTTCAATTCCCAGCACCCACATGGTGGCTCACAGCCACCATGTAATTACATTAATTACATTAATTACATGTAATTAAATTAATCATTACACCATGTAATGAGATCTGATGTCCTCTTCTGGCATGCAGGCATACATGTAGATATTGTACCCATACATATAAATAAGTAAATTAATTAGTTAATTAAAAATAATGTTATCTTTGAGGGCCACTACAGCATGAGGAACTGTATTAAAGGGTCACAGCATTAGGAAGGTTGAGAACCACTGGGCTAGACAGCGAGCTTATATATAACTGATGTTATATATAAGGAGAAGGGGTAAGGGGGTGAATGTGTGTGTGTGTGTGTGTATAAATATGTAAGTACATGTGTGTCTATATGTAGGTATCTGTGTCTGTGTGTATATATGAGTATATCTCTATGTATATGTGTGCATATGTATACATATGTATGTGTTCTGAGAATGAGACATCAAACTCAGGTCCCTTGTGCTTCCAAAGCAACAAGGCAAGTGCTTTACCAACAGACAGAGCTCTCTCAGCAGGCAGCAGGCACCTACATGGTGCACAGATATACATGCAGGCAAAACACCCATACACAGAATAAAAATATAAAATCTTTTTTAACCAGGTGGTGGTGGCACACACCTTTCATCCTAACTCTTGGAAGGCAAAAGCAGGTGAGGCCAGTCTTGTTGACAGAGTGAGTTCCAGGACAGCCAGGGCTATACAGAGATACCATGTTTCAAACAAGAACAAAAACAATTAAAACAAACAAACAAACAAAAAAACCCACATGCTGGAGAGATGGCTCAGAGGTTATGAGTACTGGCTGCTCTTCCAGAGGTCCCAGCAACCTCATGGTGGCTCACAACCATCTAAAATGTGGTCTGGTGCCCTCTTCTGCCCTGCAGGCATACATGTATACATAATAAATAAAAATAAATAAAAAAATAGTCATGGTGGCACACATCTTTAATATGAGCACTTAGGAAGCAGAGGTAGGTGTATGTGTCCCTGTGAGTTGTAGGCCAGCCCGGCCTACACAAAGAGTTCCAGGGTAGCCAGGGTTACACAATGAGACACTATCTTAAAAAAAAAAAAAGGAGAGAGAGATAGGAGGAAGTGGAGGAATCAAGCCTAGGTTAGGAGCATGCAGAGTCATGGTGAAGGCAGGGGAAGAGGTGAAGAGGAGGGGGGAGAGGAAGGGCGGGTAGGGGGGCAGGAAAGTAGGCAGGCTCACCATGGTGAAGTAGCAGGCCGCTCTGTTGACATGCAGCTTGCACAGCAGTTCCCGGGGTAGAGCCACCTGGTCAGAGGCAGCGTAGTCGGCCACGTTCAGCCCTTCCATGTACTGCACCAGCGCCTGTTTGTAGTCCTCCTCCCGGAACAGGTCGTTGCCCTCGGCAAACAGGTTCTGAACAAGCTTGAGCAGGAAGGCCTAAGCAAGGCAGGTACACGGGGCCTCAGCAGGTCTCCCTCCGGACTAGCTCAGTTATAACCTTCTGCCCTGAACACAAACAACAGCCACCCACCAAGGTGACACTTACCTCATACTCTTCTTGCTTTAGGGGTAGTGTTGACCTGGTAGGAAAAAGAGACATAGGACGGTGTGAGCCCATGGGTCCAATGTGGAGCCCCAGGGCTGGCACTGAGGTTGTGCCAGGAATAGGCTTCTCCCACTTAGACTGAGGTCAGCTGTGGCTGAGGTACGAGGTGAGAGGGCTGCACGAGACCCCTCAGTTCTGATGGAAGGACTTGCATTTTCCCCAGGCTCTCCCAGCCAGCAGCTGGGCTCTGCCTGTGAATTCAGCCCTCTCCTCAGGAAAGCGAGACTCCAGGGGTCTCTAACTCACAAAGGCAGAGTAGCCCTGGCCAGGTCTAGGAAGCCCCCAGGCCTGGGAAAGGACAAGAGGAGAATAATCGGATTCTGGCCACGGCAGAGGCAAGGGTGGCTGGTACAGGGACAGAAATGCTGCTAGGAAATTAACCCCTGTTCTGCAACCACGACCTCACCGAACCAAATCTGTACCTCAGGCCCAAGGGAGAGTCACAGAATCCACCTCAGGTGCCCTTGGTCTGGGAGGCTTTGCCCACCCTTCTCCTGACCTAACTCAAATTGTCGGCGCCTGACCCACTGACAGCCATCAACCTGTCAGGTCAGACACCAACAAGTCACTCAGGGCCAACAGCTACTCTTCCTCGCCTGTGGCTAAAACTCCAAAGCTACAGCTCCCTGTGGAAGAGGCTCTGGAGAGCTTGCGCCTGTCAGGCTGGAGGAAGGGCGGGGCTTGTCTCCTGGTCCCTCACAGAGGGGAGAACTGACGCTCCCTGGGGTAGAAGATGCAGAGGGTGAGGGGAGGATGATATACTGAATAAGACCCAGGGACAGCCAGGCCAGGCAGGCCAGGCACATGGACTTGTGGAATCCCTGACCCCTGCCTTGCTGGCCCTGTCCCAGCTCACCCCACCTCGCCACATCCCAGTACACACTGAGCAGGGTTCAGCCAGGAGGAAAAGGAGAGCCGGCCCCACTGCCCACTTACTGGATGAACTGTAGCCCCTTCTCGATGTCCGCCTTCCGTTTCTGCCTCTCCATCAGTGTCTGCAGGGAGAGCACAGTCCATCAGTCAGACAGCAGGGGCGGAGTGGACCAGGTGTGACTGATGTCCCTACCCTACCCTGCGGCTGGCAGAGGCTCTTTCCCTCCCACTCATCCCACTGGAGAGGTCTGAAGGGTTTTTTGTTTGTTTGGTTTTCGTTTTTTCGAGAAAGGGTTTCCCTGTATAGCCTTGGCTGTCCTGGAACTCGCTCTGTAGACAAGGCTGGCCTCGAACTTAGAGATCCACCTGCTTCTGCCTCTGAGTGCTGGAATTAAAGGTGTGCACCACCATCACCTGCCTGAAGGGGTCTTTAGAGTGAGAGACCATCTCGGGACTACACAGACCACAGACCATGCTGCTACTTGCAAACCCAGGACCCAGTGGCCTCATTTGTGTGATGAACTTGAAGGGCACAGGTGAGGGCCACCTATCCAACACCACACGATAGCTTGGGCAAAAGCAGTGCCTGGGACCATCTCAAAGGAAAAACCTTGTTTTCCCATTTAACGCAGTCATCCGTGCTCCCAGGAACAAGGGGCACAGGACCGCCAGTCAAGGAGAAGGAACACAGAAGTGTGAAGGACAGCCAGTGACTGCATATGTGAGGGTACCTGGCATAGGGCCTGCACTTAGCTCCATCAGGGTCCTGGTCACCCTGACACATGAAGGGAAACTCAGCTGTGGTCCTGAGGTGGCAGGGAGCTAAGGCCACACTTGAACACAGCGTGTGCTTTCTTTCACATCCACCGGCAGTCCCTTCAGGCACTAGTGAGTCCTAATGATGGCTGCCTAGGAAGAACAATGGTGTGAGCACCTCCTGCTTGGACTTGGGCAGGGCGTGGAGCTCAGTCCAGGAAGGCACTGGGATGCGGGAGCCTATTCCTTCCGTCCTCCCCATGGTACATCTGTAGCTATTGTCTTCACCAATCAATGAGGGAGTTTGGGGATGTCTCAGCTGTTGGGGACATAACTGTCATCCTTGGGAGTCCCAGTGTATGTGTCTATGGAGCACTGACACGCGCCCACTACCTGTCTGGTTGGACTCAGACCTGGGTGTGAGCTCAACATTCACACTATGACTTTGGCCTTCAGTGCCCCAAGGGGGTAATAGGGCTGATGGCAGATTCTGCCACATTGACTAGCATGAGGGTCTGGAAGGCGACAGGTGCTGAGTCCCTGAAACAGATAATAGTCAAAAACCATAGGAAAATGTGTCACCACACACTGCCCCTCCCTCTGGCAGGACACTCTACATCGTGGTTCTTGGGTCAGATACCTGGCTGAAATCCAATGCCATGGCAAGAGGCCAGCCATGATAGGTCTGGCTTCTCAATCAATCTTTGTCCTCCATTTTTCTGTCTGCAGAATGAGCCCCTGCACCCCACTCTGCCCCTTGTCACACAACCCTGCATCCTGTTTTCAGTTTCCTCAACCCTCCCGGCTTCTGTGCAAAGGCTTTTCTCCTGCACCAGTCCCTCTAGGGCCCCTGAAACAGCCCCATCACCCCTCACTCATACAGTGTTGGCCAGGAACCTGGGTAGCGTTGGAGGGTTAAGGCTTGTTCTGAACGTACAATTGAGCAGGGAAGGCAAGGCCATGCCAGTTACCATGCAATGGGGCCCAGTCCCACGCAGGGGAAGCCTCTGTGGGTCTGACCACAGGCACCACATGGCAATGGCATGGTCTCGACCCATGTCTGCTGAGCCCCCAGTGTTTGGACCTCGTTCACCATCTGACCTCTGCCCCTCCTCACCCCCTATCCTGTACTGTCCCCAGATACTGGGCAAATCTTCTTACTGTCCTTCAACCTTCTCAAGTATGCCCTGGGGAGGGTTTTTCAAATTCAGACATTTGATCCTGTCTGACCCCCGCCTGTTTCCAGGGCTATCCACAGTTTCCCCTTTCTTCAGCCAATCAAGATGTCCTACACTGAGCCAGGTGTAGTGCCGCATGCCTGTAATCCCAGTACTCAGAGGCTGAGACAGGAGGATGATGAGTTGGAGGCCAGCCTGACCAATGTTCCTGAGTCCATGGCTTCCGGGAAACCCCAGCAGGCAGAAAACACTTCCACATCAGGCTTAGCCTTGACATCCCAGCAGACTCAACAAGGACACAGTGCCAACAGGTAAAGAATCCCCACTTCAGAGCGGAGCAGTCTTCTCTGTTGACTGACTTTGATGCCTCCTATTCTTTCCTCTATCCTTGGGAAACAAAAACCTGATACTGGCAGAAGCCGGGCGGATCTCTGTGAGTTCCGAGACCAGCCTGGTCTACAAGAGCTAGTTCCAGGACAAGCTCGAAAGCTACAGAGAAACCCTGCCTCGAAAAAAACAAACAAACAAACAAACAAAAACCAGATACTGGCAGAAGTAGCACTCAGGAAATCCTAAATTGTAGGGTTGGTTTGCAGCAAGCGCTTCATCAGCAGACCACTGGCGGTCAGAATTCCTCTGCTGGGTGTTCAACTCAACAATGGCTGTATGAAGTGAGAAAGCTGGCATTTCTGTACCCCAAGCCTGCTTCACAACTTACTTAGAGGCATGGCCAGACAGCCTCCAAGTGTCACCTGAAGCCAGACTTCTGCGGTGAACAGACTAGGTGACACAAAGGGACAGCTCCTGCCCTGGGAAGGGGGGCTGCACGGCCTTTTACTTTGGCTGCTTGCTTTGGGTTTATTTGTCTGGGTTTTTGTTGTTGTTGTTTGTTTGTTTTTAGGATGAGTCTCACTATGTAGCTCTGGCTTCCATAGACCAGCCTGGCCTCCAGCTTTTGGTGATCCTCCTGCCTCTGTTTTCCAAGTGCTGAGATTATAGGTATTCACCACCACAAACAGCTGAATTTGAAGGATAAACAGGAGTAGGCTTGTCAGTGTTGGGCAGAAGCCTTCTGGGTGACCACCTGCTCTTGGGTTTTCCTCTCATCACGAGCTAGGGCTCCTGGCTACCTTTCATTCAACCTTGGCGGGCATAGAGTCATGAGCAACAGATTCGTATTTGGGAGCTAGATACTGAGGCTCAAATGAGCCAGTGAGCGGAGGCTCTTCTGGAGCACCAGATCTCAGGTCAGCAGACCCCTCCTCCAGAATGTCAGAGGCAGCCAGGCAGTGGTGGCACACGCCTTTAATCCCAGCTTTCAGGAGGCAGAGGCAGGCGGATCTTTAAGTTCAAGGCCAGCCTGGTCTACAAAGCGGGTTCCAGGGCTATACAGAGAAACCAAAAAACAACCAAACAAAAACAAATTACAAAATCAGAGACAGACCCTTTCAGCTTTGGAGTGTATTTGGGACCTGCCCCTAACCCCCCAAGGCGGATGTTTGTCTGGCATCACTCCCTGTAGGAAAATATTCTCGGCAGTTCAGACCTCAGGGTCTACATGGATCACTGATGTCCTCCTGCTATGTATAAAGGCCTCAGAACAAGACCAGTCAATAGATTTCAGCTCAGAGAGCAACAAGGCAGGTAGAGGCTGCTGGGGACCCCTAGGGGTGCTGGCTAAGGCGGACCCCTGGGTTCTCAAAGTGTTTTCAAGAAAGAACCTGCCGGGCTGGAGAGATGGTTCAGCGGTTAAGAGCACTGCCTGCTCTTCCAAAGGTCCTGAGTTCAATTC
>LOEQ01005708.1:141621-153393 GCA_001685075.1 Bramus lutescens
GTGTGTGTGTGTGTGTGTGTGAGAGAGAGAGAGAGAGAGAGAGAGAACAGACAACAGACTCAGATGTTCAGCTCTTGGGGCAGGGTCTCATTGACTCAAGCTCAGGAATTTGGTTAGAGGGACTGATCATGAGCCCTGGGAATCTCCTGTCCCTGCCCTTCCACCACCATGTTTGACATCTTCATGTGGATCCTAGGGACTGAACTCAGTTCTTCACTTTTAATAGCAAGGCAAGCACTTGACTGAGCTTACATTTGGATATTGTGGGCACTGGGTTTTAAACCCAAACTTCATGTTCTTTAGACAGTGCTAGACCATCTCTTTGAAGTACTCTAGTCTGCCTGAAGACAGGGCCTCTCCTTGTAAGTTTGGGACTAACGAGGTACTGTCTCAGTGACAGGACTGACTGGGGCTCTGAAGACACAGGCTTCCTGTCCTGGCTGGGAGGATCTAGTCTTCCCAGGTGTGGTGTGCAAGTTTTTATTACCAGCTTGATACAACCTTAGAAGAATTACATGGGAAGATAGTTTTATTAGGTGTAAATCTATATGTGGGTTTGTGCATGTGAGTGCAGGCACCCATAGAGGCCAGAGGCATTGGCTCACCCTGACTTTGGAGTTACAGACAGTTGTGAGCTACCCAACGTGGATGCTAGAAACTGAACTCAGGTCCTCTCCAAGAGCTGTCTGTGTGTGTAACCACTGAGCTATTTCTCCAGTCCCTGAAAAGAGGGTCATTATTTTTATTTTGTGTGTGTTTCAGCTGCATGTGTGTGTTTGTGCCACTAGTGCCCAGTGAGGCCTGACTGGATACTGAAACCAGAACTGGGCCGTTTCTCCAGCCCCAGGCAAGAGAGTCTTAGTGGAGTTAGTCTAGATCAGGTTGGCCTGCGGATGTGTCTGTGTGGGTCTGAATGTGGGCAGCACCGTCTACAGGCTATGTCCTGGACTGTGAGTGAAGAGAAGCGGCTGAACGAGAACAAGCAGCCAGGGTGTTTGCTGTCTCTCCTAACTGTGGAGGCGATGCAGCGGCACGCTCGCTCTTTAGCAACTGCCTTCGATGTCCCGGAAACAATGACTCTGACTTAGAACTGTAAACCAAAATAGAGTAAAAACCTCCCTTTCCTACACTTGAATCTTTCCCGTTCTGGCTGCGTGGTGCTGGTCTGGGGACAGACAGTGCTACCCCATGAGCAAAGACTATCCTATCCAGACAAGTTGTCTTCCATTTGCCTTGGTGCTTCTTCCTACAACTCTGCCTTCTTTCCTAATTGAGAAAGGAGGGTGTTTAAGGATGATGGAGCTAGTACTGGGGACTAAGAACAATAGGAATATTGAGTATTTGTTTGGACTTAACAGACCTCAGTACCTTCATTTAAAAACATGCCTTAAAAAAGCCCTTTCAGCCCTGCAGTGGTGACTTCTCTGTGGCTCTAATGTGATCTGATGTGACCATGTCCAAAACTTTGCTTTAAGATCTCTGCCCTGGGAACCCAGACAGCCCTTGCCTGATGCTGGTGGCATCTCCCTTACTACTCTGCTGTGTGTCACTATGGCATCGGGCCACACTGCCAACTCTCTTCTACCCTTCAGATCATCGGGACTCTGGAAGAAGTTCACATGCCACAGAATGGAATTAACCACCCTGGGGTCACAGCCCTGGCCCAGGCCTTCTCCATCAACCCCCTGCTGCGAGTCATCAACCTGAATGACAACACCTTCACAGAAAAGGGTGCGGTGGCCATGGCTGAGGTAGGCAAGTGTGGCAGGGGCCATGTGGGCCTCAGGAGGCTCATTGGCAAGCATGGCTCTGCCCCTACCCTTCTGCCCTCCTATGTTCAAATACCCCACAGTTCCTCCCATTTGCATAGAGCAAGATTGTGTGTTACAAGTCCCTGCTGCTGAGTGACCTCTGGGTCCTCGGGAGCTGGTGCTGGTTCTGTTCAAGCTGCAAAGGAAGAAGTTGTGGTATCAGTCTCCTTTGGTGGTGCATTCAGTGCTTGCATGTTGAGCCCTTTGTCTGTGCCCAATTTGGCAAGCAGGGTCCCTACCTCAGGGAGATTCTTCTATAAATAAAGGAATTGCTGACCAGTTTTGTGTAGGCTCTGAGCACAGTGGTAGCTACCTTAGAGCTATGGCCTCTGGGTTGGTGGGGCCCATGGAAGATGAGTTGCATCACAAATGCAGGTACTGGCATCAGATGAAAGGTCAAATTGGACTTTAGGCTGGCTTCTGTGGTAGCTTGCTTTTTCTGGCTAAGGATAAAGCTGACAAGCGGTGGGGGTGAGTGGTTCCGGCACAGTGATTAACAGAACATGAGCGGTCTGCAGACTAACCGGAGCCTTCCTCAGCTGGTCCTAATGTGAAATAAATGAGGCCCATTGATGTTGGAGGGAATAATGAAGGGGGAAAAGGAATTTGAGACCTTGTAGTGTTGCCTGCTCTGTAAGTAAGAACCATGGAGGATTTTAAGCCCTGATGGGCTGCAATTCGATTTGATTCGTGCTCCAGAAGAAATCTATCCATAACACGGGAGTAGTGTGGTGAGATGGTGAGATGATCAGGCCGGTATACGACTGATAGCACCACCTCAGTTAGACCCTTGCTTCGTCCTGTCAGACCCTGAAGACCTTGCGGAAAGTGGAAGCGATCAATTTCGGGGACTGCCTCGTGCGCTCTAAGGGGGCCGTTGCCATCGCAGATGCTGTCCGTGGGGGTCTGCCCAAGCTGAAGGTACTAACTTCTCCCCTGTCCTCTTCCTTTTAGGGTCTAGGCTGCCCCATGCCAAGGGTTTCCCTAGGGTGGTAGGATATGAGGCATAAAGGGTCTGGTGTGAAGGAGGGTGGGCCTGGGCCAAGTCTCAGCCATTTCCCTTTTGTGTAAACACCTCAGGTACTTTGCCCTGGGTTCATAATATTGTTTTTATTTTTCTTCATGCCCCTATGCCCAAGCTGGGAGACCAAGCTTGCTTCCACTGCTCATGGGGCAGCTGGAGAGAGTAAGGCTTGTTTCCTGGACCAGGCTTGGTATGCCTCTCTACCCCTCTCTAGGAACTGAACCTGTCATTTTGTGAAATCAAGAGAGATGCTGCCCTGGTTGTTGCTGAGGCTGTGGCTGATAAGGCTGAGCTAGAAAAGCTGGACCTCAATGGTAAGTAGGCTGCAGTGGTGGGCAGTCGGCCTCAGCTCAGCTGGCCCCAGCACTGTCCTCCCTGACTTTGCTCTCCTTTCTGGATCAGGCAATGCGCTGGGAGAGGAGGGCTGTGAGCAACTTCAGGAAGTGCTGGACAGCTTCAATATGGCCAAGGTGCTGGCATCCCTCAGGTAGGGAACTCTGGGAAGGTGGCTCAAGGGACCAGGGGTCAGGCTTGCTCTTCACTTACTTCCACTTAGTTTTTCTATCTGGTAGTCTGGTAGCTACCACCTTGGGCTAGGTGTTGGAGAGAAAACAATGAAGAACTTTTGTGTGTTCAGCAAAGGACCACAGGGGTTAAGGAGGACCTCTTTACAGACCTGCATCAGATCTCCTAGGACAGGAGTTACAGGCAGCTGTGAGCCACTATGTGGATGCTGGGAATTGAACTTCAGTATTCTGCAAGAGCAACCATTGCTCTTAACCACTCAGGCATCTCTCTAGCCCCACTCCCCCTTTTTTTATTTTTTTGAGATAGGGTTTCGCTCTGTGACCCTGTCTCTGCCTTCCAGTCGCTGGGATTAAAGACGTGTGCTATCCCTCCCAGCAGATGTGTTAGCAGAAGCAGCACATGGAGGTGTGGGAGGCTCAGGCACCTGAAGGGGATGGGTTCAGTTCTTAGTGGCTGATAGTAGAAGCGGTTGAGCCAAGAGGGAGATGCTGAGGTGGGCAGCAGTGGGGCGTCATTTTCGCAGCACCATCTCCTGTGCCTCTGTCACCCCCAGGGAGGCTTCATTCATGTGTCAGACACTTAGGTATTTTCAAGACTGGGGACTCAAGTGTAGACCAAATCTCCAGAGAACTAGAATGTCATCTGTCTTCACCTCCATATCATCCTGTGGTCACATGAGATATGGATGGTACAACCCCAGAACTTGAGGCTCCTTTGGGACAGAGACCATTTCTGATTGTTCTGTGTCTGTTGCATGGGTAGCATCCCTTGGGAATGAAAACCAAGTGACACTCTGGTGATCCTTGAGTGCCATCCTATGAGCAGTGCTGCTGGGCCTGGCCAGAGTCCATAGGCTCCAAATCCACATGGACTGCTGGGCTCTAGCTGACTTCTCTCTGCAGTGATGATGAGGGAGAGGATGAGGAGGAGGAAGATGAGGAGGGAGAAGAGGATGATGACGATGACGAGGAGGAGGAGGAAGATGAGGATGAAGAGGAGGAGGAAGATGAAGAGGAAGAGCCGCATCAGCGAGGGCAAGGAGAGGAGTCGGCTACACCTTCACAGAAGATTACGGACCCTAACAGTGGGGTGAGTTTGTTGCTGGGATCAGAGTCCTGGGTCCCTGAAAGCCTGTTGGGATATAGCTATTTAAAAGTCTAATAGCTACATGCACCAAATGGATAGCACAGTTCTAAGAAAATCATTCCAGGGGCGAGATCTTTTTGTATGTGTCTGAGTGTTTTACCAGAATGCAAGAGTACATGTGTGCTGTGTTTACAACACATAGTACTTTGCATAGATTTATTTATTGAATACAAAAAAAAGCATAGCTGAACATGACTCATGCCTGTAATCCCAGCACTTTGAAGAATGATGCAGGAAGATTGCTGAAAAGTTTTGGGCTACATAGTACAAAGTCTTTTCTCCTCTCCACCACTAGGTTATCTTGATGGCTTCTGTACCGAGTCTTCCCTTTCCCGATAGCCAGCTCCCAAATAATGACATGGGGACTTAATTATAAGAGCATGCTCGGGGCTGGAGAGATGGCTCAGTGGTTAAGAGCATTGCCTGCTTTTCCAAAGGTCCAGAGTTCAATTCGCGGCAACTACATGGTGGCTCACAACCATCTATAATGAGGTCTGTTGTCCTCTTCTGGCCTGCAGGCATACACAGACAGAATACTGTATACATAATAAATAAATAAATATTTTTAAAAAAAGAACATGCTCTTAGCTTAGGCTTGTTTTTTAACTAGCTTTTATAACTTAAATTAACCCATTTCTATTAATCTGTGCTTTGTCATGTATGGCCACCCTGCTTCTCTGTCTACTGGTGTCTCGCATGCCTAGATTCATCTCTTTCCCTCTCTCCTCAGAAATCCCGCCTATACCCCCTCCTTAGCTATTGGTTGTTCAGGTTTTTATTACACTAATCTCAGCAAATACACCTTCCCACGGTGTATAAATATCCCGCAACAGCCTCCTAGGGACAGTCTAGAGATTGTCACTGAGGTTGAGAGAGACTTGAGTTTCTTGCCTGAGCCCACTGGTGATTTGTTTGTATCTCATAGGTTCCAAAATAAAACTCCCAGAGAGTCTGGGTGGAGCCATCTGACTGCCCATACCCCTGCAGATCAGGGCTGCTTTTCTGGGCTCTGGGAGCAGTTAACTGACAAAGTGCCTCTCAGGGTTGGGTTTCCCTGGGCACCTGGTACTTGTTGGTAGCACTGACCCAGGCACTGGCCTTATTCACATAGCAAGGCTCCACCTGGAGTGCTAAGGCGACAGTATCTTGTTCCTTACCCCAGAGTCTTCAGGAACATCTGGATCAGCACCTGTAGAACTCATATGCTTAGGGTCCTGTGAGGGAGAGCTAATTCTAGAACTGACTAGAGGAACTGTTATTGGAGTGGGAATGGGCACAACTGGGTGGAGGTATCTACAGAGCCCGTGTCACCTGTTTCTCAGGAGCCAGCTCCCGTGCTGTCCTCCCCGCCTCCCACAGACCTCTCCACTTTCCTGTCATTCCCCTCCCCAGAGAAGCTGCTGCGCCTTGGTCCCAAGGTCTCCGTGCTGATAGTCCAGCAGGTAAGAGCACTCCCAGCTCCAGGACCTCGACATCCCTTAGATTTGTCAGTGAACTACATATAGTCTATCTGTCACAAGATCCCTGCCTTGTCCTAGCAGAAACTACAGAGTTAGGGAATCTGACTTTTGTTCCAGTCTCACACTTGTGTATGCCTCATTATGTTCCATGGGCTTCTGCTTGTCTAGCTCTTTCTAGAGCATGTCCCCTTTCCGGGGCATCTGTGTAGCTCATGAGATGGTCATTCAGGGAAGAGTAGCCCCTGACATTGTACTTCTCCATGTCAACTGAAAGGGGACCACATATGTCCTCCTAGTTGTTAAAAGCATTACATTTTGTCAACATAGTCGCACACACCTGTAGTTCAAGACCAGCTGGAGATACATTGTGGGACCCTTGTCAATAAATTTTTTTAAAAACCATTTTATTTTGTATGTGTGTAGAGGTCAGAGGACAGCTCACAGAGGTTGGTTCTCTCCTATCAAAGGATCAGACTCAGGTGTTCAGGCACGGTGGCAAGTTCCCTTATCTGTTGAATTGTCTTGCCAGCTCCACTCTTAGAGTATACTGAAGAAAATTGAGCCGGGTGGTGATGGTGCACACCTTTTAATCCCACACTCGGGAGGCAGAGACAGGTGGATCTCTGTGAGTTCGAGGCCAGCCTGGTCTACAGAGTGAGTTCCAGGACAAGATCCAAAGCCACAGAGAAACCCTGTCCTGAAGAACAAAAAAAAAAACAAAAACAAACAATAAAAAGATTGGAGCTCAATTGACAGCAGCCAGAAAACTTCTCTGTGACGTTACCTTCATGACAAATGAGATTATTTGGTATGAACATTTTCATTCCATGCTGTTCAGCATTTTTTTGGCTCAGAGTTCTCAAGACCTTCTAGTGAGTGGATCCAACACTTGAAACTGGGGCCACTATTTTTGAAAATTGGCCTTTTCTACATTTCTTCATTGTTGACAGAAGAGAGCCAAGCCTTCCTGAGTGAATATTGGCTTCCTCTGGCTGATTTTTAGTGTTAGATTATGATAGTGGCCATTCCTTTCTAGAGTAAGATGATGGTGGCCTTTCCCTGAAGAGAATGGATTGAACTCATTTACTTAATTTGCTGCTCATACCTGTTGTGGGCCAGGTTTTCACCAGACTCTAGGGAATAATTTGGGACAAATCAAGTCCTTGCCCCCCAGGGTCTCAAATATTGCCAGGGCTTTTTGCAGTTACTTTCCACCAAGTTGGAGCCAAGGGGCTGTGGCCGCTAACCATCCATTACTTCTGTCTTCAGACTGATACCTCCGACCCTGAGAAGGTTGTCTCGGCCTTCCTGAAGGTAGCATCTGTGTACAGGGACGAAGCCTCAGTGAAGACAGCAGTGCTGGATGCCGTCGGTAACATGAGCTGGGTGGGGCTAGTAGACCCAGATGCTGTCCTGTGTTCTGTGTGTCTGTTGTATATAGTTAGAACTTGGTCCAAGAGTGGCCAGGGCAGATAGTCAAAAAGCCTGATAATTCAGTTTGCAGCCTTTGTGCCCCATGGGAGACTTTGCACATGTGGTCACCTTCACAAGGTTTCCTGGACTTTTTGCTAATCTTCAGCCCTCGTCACCTTACACTTTGTCACAGCCATTAGAGCCTCCAGGTGTGTCAGGTTTGACCAAACGTCCCAGGGAAGGGCTAGCTCCTGGCAAGAAAAGGGGAGCAGAAACACATGCCTCTTAGGCTATGGTATTCTGGGTAGGGGGCTGTTCACTGGTGGGGAGGCTAGCGAGGAAGCAGCTCTATGCTGCACTCCAGGAATCATGAACTTCTAAAGATGCAAGAGACCTAAATTCTTTTGCACAGTCCCATCAGTCTCCTTTTCTTGCCTTATACCTAAAACCTTCCCTGGTGGTTTCCATGGCCCCTGGCCCCAGGTGCAAGGTAGATAGAATGAATACTGTCACCACACCCATTTTATCAGGGGCCAAGTGGAGAAGGCATTGCAGCTGGTAAATTGAGCCTCCCATTGGTGCTGGCACCCCTGCCCATCTACTATACCTGTCGTCCCTCCCATGTCTACCCCTTGACAGGGCAGAACTTAGGGGCTGGGATACCCTTGACTTATATCTAACCCTCTCCTGCTGCGTGCATCCTGCCACGCTCCATTTCTGCCCCTTTAGATGCCCTCATGAAGAAGGCCTTCAGCTCCTCATCGTTCAGTTCCAACACCTTCCTCACCAGACTACTCATCCACATGGGTCTGCTTAAGGTGAGGCTTCGAGGAGTGGCAGGCCCGNAGAAGGCAGCTTCCCCCGACACTCTCAGTAGGTTACCGAGGTAGGAACAGGGTCTCACAGGTGACTGTGGAGCTCACACACTTTTATTTGCAGAGTGAAGACAAGATCAAGGCCATCCCTAGTCTGTATGGCCCCCTGATGGTGCTGAACCACATGGTGCAGCAGGATTACTTCCCCAAAACCCTTGTACCCCTGCTGTTGGCATTTGTGACAAAGTAAGTGTGGCCTTATTGTTCTGCCCATTCTTGCCTAAGAAAGACTCCTTGACTGGTCAGGGCACATGCGTCCTCAAAGAGTCCCGTCCCAGCCCCTGTGTAAAGGCCAGAGTTACTAACATTGTCCTTGCAGAGACTGACACATCGCCCCCCCCATGTTGGGAAACAGACCTTTCTGGACCTTGAGCTCCATGCACTCACTGCACTGTCTTCTCCACAGGCCCAATGGAGCACTGGAAATCTGCTCCTTTGCTCGCCACAATCTGCTGCAGACACTGTACAAGATCCAAGCTTAAAGCCAGCTTCTCGGCCCTTACCCTGAACCAGTGACTAAGGGGACTTGGATGGATTGAGCTCAGCCAACGTCTTCATTGGATAAGACTTTGACCAGAGGCAGGGGAGGGTCTTTGTCTCCTGTGTCATGTTGGTCCCTTGAGTACGTGTGTCAGTGTGGTGTGTGTAGGTATGTACTTCCTGTCTGGATTTCAGATGTTCATCTTTCCCTGCTGGACTAACCCAGGTCCACTGTGGGGGTTGATACCCAGGGGAAAGGGCTGAAAGCTGCTCTTATTAAACTTACCGCCGACTTAGCCATAGGCCCTGTTGGCTGTCCTGCCTACCCTGCCTTTCTGTCCTACCAAAGCCTGGGAAGTTACTGTGTCCTGCTGTCTCCACCATGTCTAAGGAACTGTCAGAGGTGGGGCTGTCATCAGAACGTAAAACTCTGGTCTCAGCCATGTGGCCGAAAGGAGCCGGGGCCAACCCCGAATTGCCTGGGGTGCCCTGGCTCTTATACCTAGAGGAAGCACCTTGGCTGGCCCAGACCTATTCATCCTGGGAAAGGAAGGGCAGGTCCCCCTAGTGCCTGAGCTGCACATCAGGCTGCTCTTTGAGGGTTTTCTGAGGCAGGAGAGAACCTGTGCAGTGGGGACTGAGCTGGGTAGGAGCTGCTCTGTGACTTCCCTTGGTGGCTGTGTGGCCACCTCCTGCTTTCCTTTGTATTGTGTGTCTAGGCTGTGCCTGGGAGCTTCACAAATAAAAGTCACTGTGGTAGCTGCAGAGACCCAGAAGCATTTTCATCAAAAGTGGGGACATCTCAGGACTGGGATGATGGTTTGGTGGTTCAGTGGTTAAGACAACTTTTTATGCATGCAAACATGATCAGATCTCCAAGACCCTGTACAAAGCTGGGTAGGGCTATGTACATGCGAACATGCAGAGGGGTGGCTTAGGTCTCTTTCTACCTGCTTGCACTTTGGAGCTCCCAGTCTGGCATGGAGATTTCACAGTAGTGACCAAGGGTGTAGACAGGGAGGAGGGAAACCTTCAAGTACTAAGGAATCTCGAAAACAGTTTTGAGGTTCAGATGGGAAGCCAGGAGGGTGGCACGTGATGGAGAAGATGGCTGAGGGGCCTCCCTACCTTCCAGTAGGTGACATGAGGCTGGCTTTCCTAGGTATAGATAAACCTTTACCTTAGACAAGAGCTCATCTCACCTCACAGTGGGCCATCAACACCCCTTCTGCTTTGATAGGGCTCAACTTAAACTCTTGCTGGGGAAGTAGAGATGGCTCAGCAGGTGATCCACAGTTCAGTTCCCAGCACCCACATGGCAGCTCACAACTACCCATAGCTCCGGTCCCAGGAAGTTGAACTCCCTGGAACTGGAGGTTATAGGTTTTTGTGAGGTTCCACGTGGGTGCTGGGAACTGAACTTAAACGGAACTGTGGTCCTCTATAAGAGCAATAAACTTTTTTGTTTTTTGTTTTTTTGAGACAGGGTTTCTCTGTGTAGCCCTGGCTTTCCTGGAACTCACTTTGTAAACTAGGCTGGCCTCAAACTCAGATCTGCTTGCCTCTGCCTCCTGAGTGCTGGGATTAAAGGTGTGCGCCACCATCACCCGGCCCCAGCTGATATTGTGGTGTTAAATAGCAGCCTTTAAGTGTATTTTTATTTTATGTGCATTGGTAGTTTGCGTGTCTGTGAGGGTGTCTGGTCCCCTAGACAGTTGTGAGCCATGTGGGTGCTGGGAATTGAACCCATGTCTTCTGGAAGAGTAGTCAATGCTCTCAACATCTGAACCATCTCTCCAGCCCCCTGAAAATAAAAGATCGGCCAGAAAGGTGGCCGCTGCCAAATCTGACATATGAAGTTTAACCCTAAGGGTAGAAAGAGAGCTGACCACCCCTCCATCCCCCAGGTTATCTTCTGACCTCGACACCTGCTGTGTTACCTTTGCATCCACCCCAAAGTGTGAAAATTATACATCAGCATTTTAATACACATACATTAAAATTAAGGGGATGGTGAGGTGGCTCAACAGATAAAGACATTTACCTCTAAGCCTGACTCTTGAATGTAGGCCCATGTAGTGGGAGGAGAAAACCTATTCCTGCAATTTGTCTTCCAATCCCCACATATATGCTGTGGTGTACATGTTCCTATGCTCATATACACATACATTAAAAGTTTTAAAAAGTGAAAGCCGGGTGGTGGTGGCACACGCCTTTAATCCCAGCACTCAGGAGGCAGAGGGATCTTGGAGTTCGAGGTCAGCCTGGTCTAAAGAGCTAGTTCCAGGACAAGTTCCAAAGTTGCAGAGAAACCCTGTCTCCGGGGGTCAGCAGGGAATGCCTTTAATCCCAGAGATCAGGACAAAGAAGCAGGTAGATTTCTGAGTTCAGGGTCAGCAGGTTCCCCGACAGCCAGAGCTACACAGAGAAACCCTGTTCAAATAAGAAAAAAAAAAAGATGATGGCACAAACTGTTATATTGCCACATGCTTGTAATCCCAGCATTTTAATACCCAGGAGGAGGCAGGAGGATTATAAATTAAAGGCTTCTCTCAGTTGCATATTGTTCAAGGCAAGCCTGGGCTACATAAGATCCTATCTCAAACAAAAAAGCTGAGAAGATCATACAACCATAACCAATGTAAGGTTTGTCAAAGTAGTCTAACATTTAGGAAGCTGAGGCAGGAGGATTGAAAATATGAAGCCAAGGCTAGAGAGTAGGCTCAGTGGTTAAGAGCACTTGCCATTCTTGCAAAGGACTTGGTTCACTTCTTTGCACCCACATGGCCATTCACAACCATCTATAACTCCTGCTCTAGGAAATCTGGTGCCCTCTTCTGCCCTCTCAGAGACCAGACATACACATGCAGGCAAAACATTCATACACATAATAAAATACATAAATCTGAATATTTGGCACCAAACTGCATAGTGAGTTTTTTTATGATTTATCTTTATTTTATGTGCATTGGTGTGAAGGCGTCAGATCCTCTGGATCTGGATTTTCAGACAGTTGTGAGCTGCCATGTGGGTGC